>JAUTBQ010195883.1:0-10057 GCA_032361185.1 Lepetodrilus ovalis | reverse complement strand
AAGAATTATTTGATAATATCACTTTAAAAATACTAAATACCGGCGTTTTTGAAAATGAAGGAAGTCTTGTTACAAATTTACTTAGATCTCAACGATCAAAAGTATTTTTCTCAAACTGTTCATTGCAAGACAATTATTTTATTGACTATGATGATTATGCAAAAAAAATTCCAGTGATATTTAACCAATGTTCGATAAAAAATAATGATATTGATAGAGAAGGAAAAATATCATTAAGTCAGAATGATAATTATATTCATCTTAATAACTGCAGTATAGATAATAATCATGCTTTACAAAATTCTTTAATAGATAAACAAGCAAAATCAATTCAACTAGCAGAGCCCATTGATGAATACATAATAAGTCATATTAGTTTTGATAAAAGAAATGATGAAGCAGTATTGATTAATGTGAATAACATCAATAAATATATCTATACAGTTAATCAAGATTTACAGGCGAATAAAAATGATTATTATAAAGCTGGGAATCTAGTAGATGTAATTGGTGTGTCAAAGGGTAAGTATGATTTTATTCCGGACTATTGTGATGGTAGTAATTATGTTAAAATAAAAAAAGACAGTTTGTCAAAAATTGTAAATGGACGATATGCCTATAAGTTGGTGGAAAATTACCGAACTGAAAATGACTCAATTATTATCTACAATACAGAGCATTACAATACAATAAATAAAACTTTAGATAGTATCCCAAATTGTCAAAACTACAACAAACCCGCTGTGATATATGATAAAAAAAGGAATTATAAAGGTCTTATCAGTGTGGTAAATGATGGTATCTATTATAGTATATTTAATGGTTCATATAATCATATTCATCATTTTGAACTGTTAAACGATGATAAAATACAGGATAAAGTAACAAAAATAACGAATATTAAAAATGGTTTTATTTTGGATATTCATCGTAAGTTACCTACAGAGACTAAAGATTTTAAAGTGAAAATAACATATCACTACGGTGGTTACGACGGAGTATTTTATCTAGCTGAATACCTTAATTATCCAGGAGGTAAAGTAGATCCATTTTCGTTTGAAATATCCATGTAAACACTTTAACTTAAACAATTAAACATGAAAAAACTTATTTTACTATTAGCAATAATACTGAGTTCGAGCGCTTGTAAAACAGTATATTACAATTCAGATTGGCTAGAGACGACTAAAGATGAAATGGTGTATTATAGACCTAAGCCAAAACAAATAGATGGGTTATGGTTGGTAAAAGATTATTATAAAAATGGTGTATTACAGTTCAAAGGAAAAACAAAAGATATAGAATTAGAATTGTGGGAAGGAGATGTAACCTGGTATAAATCCAATGGGGAAATTGCAGATAAAGTTCGGTTTAAAAATGGAATAATAATAGGGCGTTATGTTTTATTAGAAAGTACAGACTCAAACCCACCACAAAGAGTTAAAGAATCAGATTTACACTATATTGATTACTCTAAACAACAGAAAAAACCAGCAAATGCTGTAAGAGAATAAAGAAAATTAGATAAACAAATTTTAAAAATGAGAATAAAAATAATTACTAGCCTATTATTTACTCATCTTATCATGTTTACTGGGCTAGCCCAATATAATAAAGAAGTAATAATCGCAGACTTCAATAATGATAAAGTAATGGACACATTACACAGCCAATGTGATGGCGGTAGCACCTTTGGCGGTACTTATGTGAGTGTCGTAAATGGCAAAACAGACGAAGTCTTTAAATTAAATAACTATGGGTGTAATTGTCAAATGATCCGTTTTATTGATGTCCCAAAGAATCTTACTTTAGAAAAAAATAAAGCTTTTTTTGATATTTTAAAAAAGATGCTATTACCTAAAGAACAAAAAAAAATAGATGCATCTTTACAGTGGATTCTCAACGGTTTAAAAGCAAATAAAGAATTAGATGACAATCTCTATTTCTCTTTAATTATCGACCCGAAACCAAAATGGAAAAGAAAAAAGAGACGCCTACAAAACTCATATTACTTGCAAATTCCATCAGATAGTTTACGTAGATTGATCGGTGATGATACTTATAAAAACAAGTTCAATGAGTCTCAAGATTCTATAAGAATCTTATCGTATTGTGCAGACACACAGTATCTTAATAAGTCTTATAGCAATAAGCTTAGTGAACTGCCCTTGATTGCAAGTTCAAAAAAACACAAAATATACAAAACAGCTCACGGTATATTAGCTAAAAAAGGTCATAAATACAAGTGGTTATTCATTACAACGCCAATCTTAACAGGAGCTCCAGACAAACTTAGATGGGAGTCTATAGGCAAAACATCATTAATAGGGGATTATCTTATCGTACAACAAAATACACCACCTGCTACTTCATATAATATATATATTATTAATATTAATACAGGACTTACAGGAAAACTAAAATTTGAAATAGAAGATTCTATTTATGATAGAGAAACGGAGAATGATATTGACAACACCTATCTAATTGAAAATGATGAAATTATTTTTATTTTTAGTTATAAAGATGATTACAACCAAAAAGCGGAAATAAAACTACATCAACTTTTTAAAGAATTAGAAAAACAGTATCTCACCAAAGAATAAAACAAATAGAAGTTACTTATCATGAAAAAATCACTCATATTAGTCTTAGTTTTAGCTACAATCTCAATTGCAAATGCACAAAACCTGCACAAAGAATACTATAAAGATGGGCAATTAAAAGAGATCGGAAAACGTATCAATTACACCAAAGAAGGCAAATGGAAATACTATTATAAAAACGGACAGCTGGAATCTGTTGGCAGATACAAAGATGATAAAAAAGTAAAAAAATGGAGAGAGTATCACGAAAATGGACAACTAAAATCTATTGGAAGATACAAAATAAATAAAGAAGGACATGGCTATAAAACAGGAAAATGGAAAACGTATTATGATACGGGAAAATTAAGAGAAAAAGGTTATTACGAAGGTCTAAACAAAAGAAACAACTCTGGTGATTTCTATCAAAAAACAGGCAAATGGGTTTATATTGATCTGTTTGGAGATGGAAACAAATCCATTTCTAATTACAAAAATGGTGTAAGCTCAGGATTACATCAAATGTTTCATAAAGACGGTTGGCTAAATGTCGCAGGAATTTATTATAACAAGGGTAAAAATGCCCATTTTATTTTATACTATCCAAGTGGTAAAGTTCATGGAAAATGGGAAATTGAAAATGATGAGGCACAAGGAAGATATCTAAAATTTTATGAAAATGGACAATTAAAACTCGAATGTGAAAAAAGAGAAGGTTCATTTAACGGCACCGTAAAATTATACCATGAAAACGGTCAAATATACCAAATACAAGAATGGAAAGGTAAAGAATTTACTGAAAAGCTAATAAACATTACAGCATGTTTTGACACCAAAGGAAAACCAATTGATAAAGGCACTTTAAAAGACGGTAACGGTACGGTTAAAGAGTATATCAACGATGAATTAGTCAATATTCTTACTTTCAAAAATGGTCGAGAAATAAACAAACAGGTCTTTGTTTTTAATCATTGGAACGATTGGGAAAGATTAAACAATGTAGCATGGAATGCATACGAAAGAACAGAAGATAAAATCTTAAATAAATTCACACTAAAATGGATCGAAAGATCTATTGAACTAGATAGAAATTATTATAACTTAGATTCCTATTGTGCATTTTTATATAGAGATAAACAATACAAAAAAGCCGTAAAAATAGGGCTTGAGTCCATAAAACTAGGCAAGAAGAACAAAATTGACACCACTGAAACAGAAAAATTTGTTGTCGAAATAAAAAACAAGTTAAAACAATAATTTATTATGAAAAAATTAATAATCCTACTATTTCTATTAAGCACTTTTAATGTCTCTGCCCAACAAGAACACAAAAAGTATTACAAAAACGGACAGCTTAAAACAATAGGCATGTACATTGATGGTGAAAAAACAGGAACGTGGAAATGGTATAATAAAAATGGTAAAATATCTGAAATTATTGACTATAAAAATGACAAATTTGATGGCAAGTATATAGGCTATCACGACAACGGACAATTGGGAACTATTGGACACTATTCCAAAGGAATAAGAATAAAAAAAAGGAAAGAGTATCACAAAAATGGGCAACTAAAATCTATTGGTAGATACGAGAATGGAGAAAAAATAAAAAAATGGAAAAAATATTTTGACAACGGACAACTGGCGTCAAAAGGAAAATATAAAATAAATGCGAGCAAACACTCTTACAAAACAGGCAAATGGGTTGAATATTTTAAAGATGGAATGCTTAAAAGTAGTGGACGATATGAGGGTTTAAACATAAAGAAGTATGGCAATTATTATCAAAAAACAGGTAAATGGATACATGTAAATGAGGGGGTTCGCAGCATTCAGCAATATAGAAATGGAGAACTTAGAGGAATAACAAAATTCTATCATATCATGGAAGGATGGCTGTATGGTAAAATTGCATTTTTTGATGATGGAAATGAACGACACTATACAATATACTATAAAAATGGAGCCGTAGCAGAAAAAAGTATACGCTATATAAATGATAATACTAAATATGGAAAATACCAATTGTTTTATCAAAACGGGCAACTAATGCTCAGCGGGCAAAGAAGGTCGCATTTCTTTAAAGGAAAAGTATCACTTTACCACGATAACGGACAATTGTATCAAGAACAAGAATGGCGCGTAGAAGACAAGAAACAAAAGCTAGTAAAAATTTCTACCTGCCTGAGTTCCACTGGTAAAGAATTAGATAAAGGGACTTTTAAAAATGGAACCGGAACTGTCAAAGAATATCTGAATGACGAATTAATCAACATTACCACTTTTACAGACGGCGTTTCAAAAAGACGATACCCAATTATTCGTAATTATTGGAACGACTGGAAAAGATTAAATTATAACGCATGGATGGTGTATGAACAAAGCAATGATGACGCAGAAATCAAACGCGCTATTAAATGGGTAAAACGTTCTATTGATCTCGATAGGATTTTCTTCAACTTAGATACTTATGCCGCCTTACTATACAAAGCAGGACAATATAAAAAAGCTTTAAAATTTGCCAATGAAGCTTTAAAATCAGAAAAAAAGTATATAGCAAAAACAACTGATACTGAAGAACTTATTGCTAAAATTAAAGAGAAAATAAATGAAAGCAAATAAAAATTTATTAATAAAATCACTCAAATATATTGGTGAGTTCCCAACACAAGTGCACGGCACTGCTGCTGAGTATTTAAGAATCCATAATCGAAATATAGAGGAGCTAAATTACCTTGTCAAAGAAAGAAATTCTAAGCATATTACGCGATTAGTTAAATCATTTGGATATATCTCAAAAGTTGAATTAAACGATTTTATCAAACAAAAACAACAAGGAATGGGACTTTTTGATGCCGTTTTAGGAAGAATTGTCGCCCCACTTTTTCATTTTGTAAAAAATAACGGAAATACTAAAAAGATGATTACACAAAATTTATTCTTGTTAGTTCTGGTCACACGTACGGACATTCAAAAGGAGAATTGTTTTCTGTTGACTTAGATAGATGGAAATTAAACAAAATTAATATTAATAAAAGTGCTAATCGTATTTAGCATAGTTTATCAATATCATACAAATATAGGTTTATTACTTGCGAATATAGATTTACTTATAAAGGGTATGTGTAACTGTATTATTTTTACTCAATAATTTTAAAAACACAAATCATGAAACGAATTACCGTACTATTGACAATCTTTGTATTTACTTATGTAATGATTGGCTGTTCTGATGAAACAGATAAAAAAACAAAACAAACGACTAAAGAGACTAAGGCTACTAAGACAGCTGAGCCACTTAAAACGGCAGAACCAACAAGCAAACCAAGTGATAAAAAAAGTACGAATACCGCTTTAATCAATGATTTTTTACAAGATATAAATTCACTTAAAAACATTGACAAACCTATAAAAACATTTATTACAGATGCAGATAAAAGTGCTCTAAAAAAGCTAGTATTCAATGCTGATAATATAAAAGAAGTCTTGAGTACAGCTAAAGATTATAAAGCAGTTGTATTTGTGGTAGGTAAACATACTGTTATGAAAATTACTGATTTAGACAAGTGTGTGGCGTCAGGATCTTGGAAAACATGTATGCCTTTTGCAAAAGGATTTATTAAGCGTAAAAGCAAACTAGTTTACAAAGAAGACTACAGCAATAATATTATTGGTATCCCAGATACACAACAAAGAGTTGCTTATTTCTTTTAGTAGAAAACACAAAAAATACTAAAATTAAAAATAGATGAAAGCAAATAATAGCCTATTAATCAAATCACTCAAGTATATTGGGGAGTTTCCAACACACGTATACGGCACTTCTGATGAGTATTTAAAAATTCATCATAGGAATATCGCCGAACTAAAACTTCTTGCAGAAGAACGAAAGTCGAAGCGTATTCCACAGATAATCAAGTCGTTCGAACATGTTTCAAAAGTTGAATTGAACGATTTTATCAAACAAAATCAACAAGGAATAGGCCTTGTTGATGTCGCTTTAGGAAGAATTGTCGCTCCACTTTTTCGTTTTGTAAAAAATAAAGGAAATACTAAAAAGATGATTTTACAAAAAATTTCACAAATTGCAGAAACAAGTATTAAATTAGCCAAAATTGTTGAAAATCCTTTTTATGAAGAAATTTATGATAAAATATCGTAGTCAATTTCATTTTGAATATTCGAAAAAAATCATATACTTTTTTATGTTTTTTCTCAGCATATCAAATTCATTTGGACAGGCTTGTGGTGGGAGTATTTACAAACTAAATTTTGTAAGTTACAACCAAGTAAAGCCAAAAATTACGGAGTATAAATTATTCATAATCAAAGACAAAGCACTTCTTGATAGTATTAATGTCAAAAATGATTTATTGCTCAGTGTACCAATTGATAGCATTCTATTTAATAATCTTGTTGATCAGAATAAAAAAATAGACGATTTTAATCCAACTTTACAATGGAAAGTTAATACGAAAAATGAATATGGTGTTTCTATTCATTTTAACACAATCGAATTACGCCAAGAGGTATTTGTGTTAAAAATTAAGATTAACAATAAAAACCAGTATCTTGTAGGTAACTTCTTTGGTGGGTGCAAAAGAGAACAAAGTTTTGATATAGATAATTTAATACTGAAACAAGTTGCTGATGTCTCTATAGGCGAAATTAACGACATCAATTTATACTACAATTGTTTTGAATGTACGTCATCGATTTCAAAAGGAATTAAAATATATGCCAATAAAAAAAATGATATTAAAGTTGAATTATTAAAATTCCCTATAGATGATTATTACTTAGATGAAGTGAAAATTGTAGAGGTTAATAATGTGAAATTTATTCTTGTTAGTTCTGGTCACACGTACGGACATACAAAAGGAGAATTGTTTTCTATTGATTTAGATAGATGGAAATTAAACAAAATTAATATTAATAAAAGTGATAATAACATTCCAGATAGTTTAGCAATTCATAAAGCATTTGGTTTATCATTTAAAAAGAAAAGGTTGAGCACAGGAGCATTGTTAAGATCTAAAAAAAATAGAGAAAATTATTACCTAACAATATACTATGATTTAGTTAAAGACAACAACAATCAGTATGAACTAAAACAAACAGAAATAGTTATTTATAGTCAAGATTAATACTCATAATATGAGCGTAAATAATTACGAGATAATGTTTCATAAACCTTAAATTCAAGTAATAAATGAAAAAAATCATACTATTTTTCCTACTAATTATACTATTGTTATTTGTAGCCAATATGAATAAAATAAGCAAAAATACAAGTCTTATTTTTCAAGAAAAACTTCCAAAAGAGTTTGACGAATATGACATTAATCTCAATAACGTTTTGTTGAATTCAAACCTTGATGTAACAATTTTTAAAAGCATATATCCTGAAGACGCTATAAAGTTAAACGATAGCATCACCTATTTTACCGTACATAAAGAGCAAGACACAGATCCTAAAACTACGGTTTCTTGGTTTAAAGTAAACAACTCAGGTGAAATTATTGATTCTTTATCTATTGATAATGAATGGATTAAAAATTTAGATGCTTTTTTATTAAATAAAAAGAAAGATTATTACCTAACTTGGTTAATTGATGGAGATACAACAAAAAAACCTTTTATTTTGATAGATAATGGGGAGGTGTTAAAAAAAGCATATGCAGAAAAACAAGTAGCAGGAGCCGCCTATTAAACCAATGAATATGCTTATGATAAAAATAGAAAAAGATATATCAAAATATTTTTTTACAAAAATAGGCAATGGTATCAATTGTCTGCAGAAGATTTAGCTGAACAAGACTCTTATTACACAGAGACAGAATACTTTCCGTTTAATTATGTCAATAATTATTCAGATTGGGGAGAAGTAAAACATTATCAAAAAAAATCATGGTATGAGCCATCTAGTCCTCATCTTAGTTTTAATCCTAACGGAATCCCGTCCAATCACTGGGAAGGTCATGCCTATATAGATTTAAAAATCAAAAATGAAACACTCAAAATCAAAAACTATTGTCGATTATATCCTAGTGATGACGTTCCAGAAAAAGACGAATTTAATATATATAAAACCCCTGAAAAAAGTTTTTATATATTAAAAACAGAATGTTGTGGTGAACGTACTTTATATTTAATTAAATAATTAAGACAACAAAACTGAAAATTTATAAACACATAATATTAAACATAAATTTATAATAACATCATGAAGAAAATCACCATTATCTTGCTGCTATTAATTGGAACTACAAGTATTGCACAAGAAAAAATATACTTCGATAAAGACTGGGAAGAAACAACCAAGGATAATGCCACATATTACCGTCTTGTCCAAAAAGAAAAAAACGGACTATTTCAAGTAGATGATTACTATCTCAATGGAAATATGCAAATGCATTCCTATATGTCTAATATTAAAGAATCCGATTTTGAAGGAAAAGCTACTTGGTATGATCAAAAAGGAAGAAAAACATATTCGGCAACTTATAGAAAAGGAATCCTGAATGGCGAAATTATTGAGTATTTTAAAAATGGTGAAGTCTTATGTCAAGGCTATTACAAAAGAGGAAAACCTTTTGATGGACTTTTTAAAGAAGACGATCCAGGAAGATTTACCAGATCGTTAATACCCGAGCATGATAGAAATAAACAAAATTACTATGAATATAAAGATGGAAATCTTGTTTCTGAGCTTTTTTACTATAAAGACACCAAAAATATTGCTCAAAAGAAAGTTGCTATTGATGATGGTAAAATAGATGAACGCTGGTATTTTTACAACCAAAAAGGAGATGAGATAGGGCAGGTTTCATTTACTAGAAAAAATTCAATCATAAACGGGACAATGATTATTTTTTATATTGAAAAATATAAGATAACAGGCATAATGGAAAAACGGATTTATGCTAATGACAAAATCAAAGGCAAGGCAATTGTATATAAGAAAAATGGCGAAGTATGGTTTAATAATAACACATACCGATTCAATAAACATTACGAAGAAAATACAGCCTATGATGGAAACTTTATAGAAGAAAATGAGATTATGACCGTTCGTAAAGGAGTTTTAACCAAAATACAAAGATATAATAAATCTTTTGACAAGCTGCTAGCAGAAGTAACCTATAAAGATGAAAAACCTTATCAAGGAACGGAGTATAATTATGATGATTTAGAAAGAGCCCCATGTATTACATCTTATGATAAAGGATCTATAACCAAAAAGAAATGCTATTATGATGATGAGTTCAATAAGATAAAATACAATAAGAAAATAGGAGAGCAAGACAGTATAACGATAGATTGGTACAACAACAAAGGAAAATTATTAGGAACAGGACATTACGACGATGATGTAATAGTAAATGGATTAGATGTTGTTGAAAACGTACATACTCACTACAGAGATGAAGAATTTCACGGAATGAAGAAAAAGTATAGCAAAGAAAATT
>JAUTBQ010195850.1:0-10060 GCA_032361185.1 Lepetodrilus ovalis | reverse complement strand
TTGCCACTTACACGATTTTTCATCATTGTCATATTGATATGGTAATATGTTACCTCTGGAGTAAACTAACTATTATGTACACATTGTGAATAAAGAACTCCTTAAGTATGGTTTTCTTATTTTCATTAACTAAATAGTAAAGGAAATGCTGACCAGACTGGCTCTATAGTTAACCCTCTACATGTACTTCCTAACAACAGTCACTTGCCAGATACCTAAATTCATGAACTCTTTGAAGAAATTGATGCATATTCTTGTAGTGGACGTTGATACATACACATGTAAACGCAGGAAAAGTTGAAAGGTTTCCGTAACATTGTCCGGACCCTAAGGCATGTCCAACACAGCAGGCCTACCATCGCTTGTCAGTCAATGTATTCCAGGATGGTTTCCTACATCATCGTATGTCTGTCATTTCCTGTGATCTTCAAAAACAACATTTGTTTGCCAAGCTGGTCATACCTGTCCCCGAAATGCTGTCAAACTTGTAGGTGGACTCCCGTTGGCCCGACTGTCATGTTGATGGTCAAGAGCACCATGCACGCACGACATCTCGCATCACTAGCACGACATCTCGCATCACTACGTATCAGCATCTCCACATACTGCATCTTGTTTATTGCTTCTTTACTTGTTTTCTCAGCAGCATACAGCAATTGTAGTCTCCATATTTCATACATTGTCCCCTTGATATAGCGCTGAAGTTGGGGTCCATGACACAACCGCCTTATAGTATATGCCTTATAAGATAGTACAGGTAAACAACAAAAATAAAAATGGGATCCACGTCTGACCCCGCATTATGATTATATCCAAATCCGCTGTGTATCGAACTGCGTTATATCAAGGGGACACCATACCATAATCTTCTGCGCATAGCCCATGGGCTAGACGTTAAAAAATATTATTTTTCAGGTGGTGCAGGCTATCTAATGATATACACAATTAAAATGTTTAAAATATTAATTAGTGCTAAGTGCTAAATAGAAAGCCGTAAATGAAGACAATAGAAGACAATCAGCGGATTGCATGCCTACTCAGCATGATATACACACTCAAGCCAGTGTCACGTGTTTGCGGCTTCATCTTGTTTTCAAATTATACGCCGCGGGCTATACCCCTGTGCGGGCTATCTAACGACATACTTTTCTAAATTGGCGTATTTGACCCCCTGCGGGATACTCTGTGTAGCAGGCTATATGCAGGAAATTATGGTACAGTGCCCCCTTGATATAACACGGTCTGATGCACAGCGGATTCGGATATAAGGCGGGGTCAGAAGTGGATCCCATTTTAATTTTTGTTATTTCCCTGCAATATCGTATAAGGCGGGTTCTATGACACGAGTGGGGGGAGTAATTTCAGTGTTATATCAAGGGGACATTGTATATGTATTCTTCAGTTTATTACTCGACAAAATTTATGTTAATAAGTATTCAAGTTGTAATTTCAATGCAAACATACCACTTTTACACAATGTTTTATACCAGTATGTCCAATGCAGTATTATTATACTATGTATCACTATTTATGTGCAAACACTGCATTTTCATCAGGCCACGTTGTTTACATGGATCTTCCGTCCAGAAGTTTGGCGGTGGATTGCTATCAATGTACGGGACTATAGTTATGTAACTGATAGTAACATGTGAAAAGCAAAAATATTAACATAAATATGCATGTATTCGTATTATGTTCTACATATTCATGAACTATTATATTAATTTTCACAATGAAAAGGATTGGACACAAGTTATATCAACTTAGAAAATATCTGCTCCAGAGTATTTACATAATATTCATACATGTATTAATAAGGACTTGATTGAAAAAGAACATTAACAACAATGTTTTAATAATGGTACTAATATGTGGTGTAGTCCTCAATTCGATTACCATAAACTAATTTCAAGAGCATATATACATGCTAGTCTTATAAATATATGTACATTAGGATATTTAATTTGTTATCTTTTCTCTAAAATAAAAAGGTATGAGTTTAGTCTTAATAGCACCATTAATAAAAATAAATCTCTATAGTATATCTATTGCCAAGTATTTCGAGTAAATATTATTTGATGGTAGAGGGGCAATGTTGCAAAGATAGAACATAGGTGTACGACTATGAAACGTGTGAACAAGTGCATCTACACATGCAAATCGAGCCTTTTTGTCTGATACGTTTTGTCCATGTCATCCCTCTGCTTCAGATAATATTTACTAAAAACATTTGGTGATAGCTATTAACTAGATTTTATTCAAACATTCTGGTTATAAAAAAAGGTTATCATTAAGTTATCCTGTAGTGCACAATAACAAAGAGTGTGTTGTTTTTGTTCATTCTGGAAAGTTTTCATAAGTATGGGCATTATTTGTGATGTCATAAAGATATTCAACAATATGGAATTCTAGCATTTATGTCAGAGAGAAAATTTGCAGGGGAGTGGCTCGAGGATATTCATAGTGCAAACTAGATGCCAGAGTTTTCATGAGACTAGATGGCAGAGTTTTCACAAGACTAGATTGGCAGAGAGTTTTCATGAGACTAGATGACAGAGTTTCTATCGATTAAATTAGATACAGTATTAGTACTCCACCAGAAAGGGTGTATTTATTATTGAAACATTATTAAATAGTGAAATGAATAATTAATATCTTCGACTGAATGTACTGTCATACTGTGATGTACTTTCACTGATCAGGCCAATAATGAATGTTCCTCCAATGAAACAATTGTATTGCATCTATCATGCCTATGTATGGACATAAATAAGATAATATGTTTGCACATTTAATTTCTTGCCATATTTGCACTTATTCTTTGCCATATTTGCACATTTAGTTTCCTGCCATATTTACACAGTATTATTCTTAACCCTGTATTTTTACAGTTTATTTCTTGATAACGTGTAACACAATTTATTTCTTGACAATGTGTAACACAGTGTTTTTCTTTTTTTATCTACTAGATGAAGTGGAGGTCTCAATATTTTCAAATACAATTATGATATTTCTTCTTTCAGCAGTCGCGTGCTGTGTATGCCCCCAAGAACACCACAATGTCTCCTACTGCCACGCCCTCTGCCTCGGGGTACCACACACCCCAGGGATCTTGGACCCCCAACCCCTACTACCGCAGCTCCTCCATGGGGGTGAGGTACCCCCCACAGCCCCACCCAGCGGCCTACGGCAGCTACTCTCAGTCACAGGTAAGAACACAACCAGGATTCACATATCTCTCCTCTCCAAACATTTGTGCACTTTTCTCTCTCAACTCCATGGATGGTATGAAACCTCCAAATGATTGTGTAATTATTTATGCCATTACCATTTGCAATCTGGTACGCATGACAATTATGCATTCTAGAAAGTGGGCTGAAGCAAGACGACACAAGGGTAATGAGGCATTGTTTAATCCACGTCATAGATTTTCATGTCAGGAAGTGAACATAATACACTATCATAAATACCTGTTAGGGAAATAATTGCAATGTGATTATCCATTATGTTTCTATGACCATATATCAAATTGTAGAAAGTCCTAAAAAGATAATTGTATCTGTGCTGACATCTTGGTATGGTGAAGTCTTGGTCCATTGTAATGACCATAAGATGTCTACCTGAGCAGTGGCAGTAGTAGCAGGCAACAGCGACAGTAGTAGCAGGCGACAGCGACAGTATCAGGCAGCTGATTGCAGACTTTGACCAGCTTCCTCGGGTCTGTCACTGGACACACTGTGATTGAATTGTCATTTGTCAGGATTCAAATTGGACAAGGCCATCCAAAGTAGTGAAACTTGTAGTTTTCTTGCCTAAAAATAGAAACATTGTACTTTTCCTGCCATAAGAAAAACTATTATTTGTGTCAAGGAAAATTGGACATGTTTATGTGAGAGAGAATTCTCCAAAGAATATATATTTTTGTATCATGATGTAAATGTAGTGGGTATTGTTGTACAGTTTACATTCAGTCAGTCTACCAACACTATCAGTTATTTCCTGTCATTAATAGAGTCATGGTGCAGTGGTAGTGTGTGGGATTGCTAATCTGGAGGTTCAAGTTTGAATCTTGTTCAGGGTCTAGCGTGTTCTCTTGGGTAGGAACAGTTCTATACATGAGGGCAAGATTGGTCTACATCTAGTGCACAGGCATTATCCATAGTTTATGTAGTGGGCCTCGCAACACATATTAATGTAGTCAATACTGCTATAATAAAGAGACCACTCAATATGAATTGATACCAAAAATGTATTTATTTTTCTATCATCAACATAGACAGTGTCCCCTCGATATAACGCTGAAGTGGGGGTCCATGACATACCCCCAGCTTTATAGTACCTGCCTTATACGATAGTACAGGGAAATAACAAAAGTAAAAATGGGATCCACGTCTGACCGCGCCTTATATCCAAATCTGCGGTGTATCGAACCGTGTTATATCGAGGGTGCACTGTATGCACAATCTACCATTCTATAAGATGTGTTATTTTTCATGTCATTAGTAAGTATGGTCCATCTGTATCTATAGACACTGTTATCAGCTACATCAGTTCACTGTCCACTGTATGTATCCACAGTCCATTGTCAGCTACATCAGCTTGTTGTCCATTTTATATATACATAGTGTGCTATTTTCTACTACCAGTTATTTATAGGCCAAGTGTTCAGCTGAAGCCATGCATCTAGTTACTTTACTTTTCAGTCATTTGTCAGAAAAAGTAAAGATTGAAAAAGTAAGAATTGATAGTAAATATTGTATTGGTTTTAGTATCATGATGTTTGTGAAAGTTTTCTGATTCAATGCATTTATCATTTCCTATCTATGCTGTATGGCAATCCACATATAGATATCATATTATATTTGGTAATATGTAGTCTTTACTAGGTACTGATGCATAAAGATATAAATAATAACTATTAAGAAAACAGATGTTTGAAGCCTTGTAGAAGCCATTTGACTCATTGTGTATAATACAACACCAGATTGAAATTTGAATCAAACATTGATAGCCTCCCAGCTGGATCAGTATAGACACTGTGCTACGGGGAATCCTGTCAGCCTTCAGTGCATAGAGGGTTAAACAAATCTATTTTGTTTGGAAAATACTTTATGATCATCCAAGCAAAAACACAGCATGTTTTATGTGGAAGAATCCTCCTCCTTTGACCAAGTCTGTAATGGAACTCGGTCCGCGATTAAATGACGTGAAACTCAATCAAGGGGCTGTTCCAGTCGGGCGGCCCCATTGTTGATCAATGGTGTGTGAAAGTTGCTGACTTTTTTAAAGGAAGCACAACACCTGTCAAATACATTGGATAATTTTCACTTGCAAATGAACAAATCAAACTTTTTCATGGGGAAGAAGAATTAATAATGTGTAAATGTTTAGTTAATAGAATTACCATCCTAGTGCATCTTTTGTTGGAGGAATACTGCACTATTGATATTGATAGTAACAGGTCTGGGGTCACAATCACAATGTCGTACATAGGCGATCCAATTACAGGGTCAAGTTTCATTCATAATCTCGACTGAAAGGAAGCATTCAATGCCACAGATAATATCTCCTTTATTGAAGAGCTATGCCAGCATGCACTGAAAACTTCAGTAAAATTATGGTTTTGAGATTGTTTACAGAACTTGAACCTCAAACACAGTCACTGACTTTCTTGATTGCATTCCCAATGCGTATTAGATTTAACTTAGCATGTGATGTTCAGGACATTAAGGGGACTTGTATTCACACTCAAGGTAGTCGTCGTTCTAGGGGGTGCAAGATTATAATATGCATATAAAGAGGGTTTATTCTCTGCAGGAACTGTGCGTGGTAGTGGTAGATCACTTTTCAATGCAAGGCCCACTTTACCTTATCAAATGTACAAACGGTCATGAGCTCAAATAACACCAGTATACTTGTACTAGTCCCTATCTATTGTATGCAGATTACTGTTGGGAAAGGCCAGATAATTTTAATACAACACAAGCTTGTAATTAACTTGATGATTCCAACTCTATGCAACAGAATGCAATGAATATACATGGTTTCTGGAACGACAGGAATTAATCACCTTACCACTAATGCTAATCATGGACCAGATCATACATGAAATGAAAGCTTGGACATCACCTGCCACGATATTATTGTCTATGATTTATGCTATATTCTATTGATAATTTAATAGCATTTGTGCATATAGGGTAAAACATTGCTGATAGTGTATATTTCCATTAGTAATTTATGTAGCCAATGCAGTCATTTAAATTTTATTTCTGTTTTAGATACTCTTGTTGTAGACCAGTATATTACCTTTCTGTAGATCAGTAGGACTCCTTGCTACAAACTCGATTATAGTAGATTTCTATTATATGTACTAGTATATTCCCATGTTATAGTCCCATGTCATAGATATGTTACAGTCTTGTCGATTATTAGATTCCCTTGACATGAGAGCAAACAGGATGAATATTTGTCATTCATTCAAAGTTGATGCAATTTCTTTATTAGTCATATATTTGAAGAGCGGTAGTTTATCTGGACAGTATGATAGAGGATTCTGGTTGTAGATTAGATGGTAAAGTCATAAACCATATGTTTATTACATCCAGTAAATAACATGCCAACAGTAATGTGATGTAAAGGAATCTCAATGTAATACATCCATTAAGCCACCTTCTTCCTATGCCAGGATTTTATAACTGAGAGTGCCACAATTACTTCTACGTTATGAATTATCGTTTTAATAAAAAGAGGGGAAGTACTATGTGGGAGTCGGGGTGTGGTAGGGGAAGTGTTCGCACTGATGATCCACTGATGATAATATTTTCCTTGCAATGCACTATTTTAAAACCTTGCAACCGTCACTCATCATATGGCCCTGAACTAGTATTGATAATGTACTCATCAGTTGCCCTAAACTGGTATGGTCAACATACTCATCAATTGCCCTGAAAGGGTATGGTCAACATATTCATCAATTGCTGTGAACTGGTATGGCCAGTGTGTTCATCAAGTGCCCTGGTGATGTCTTTTGAAAGTGTGGAGTGACTGTCCACGGGCGATGACTTGTCCAGTCAATGGGAGTACTGGTTGTGATGTATCATTCATTGAAGGTAGACGGAGCAACCCCCACCAGTCGCATGTATCATTCATTAAAGGCACCACCCCCTCCCCCTAGTCACAGGAGACCTGTGCGACCAGCACCGGAACACTTTCAAGTCAGAGTACACCCAGATACCAGACTCCATTAACCACACAATAAATATGTACAGACACATCTAATGTGAAGCCTTTGATATCTGATCTTCCATGCGGATTGAAATGCTACTTTCTGTGACATGACATGTTCCATTGGCATATACCTACATATGTACTATGGTCAGGACTCATTCACTTCACTTAAGGCAAACTCATTCACTTCACTTATGGCATGGCATATGTACTATGGTCAGGACTCGTTCACTTCACTTAAGGCATGGCATATGTACTATGGTCAGGACTCATTCACTTCACTTAAGGCATGGCATATGTACTATGGTCAGGACTCATTCACTTCACTTAAGGCATGGCATATGCAGTGTGGTGTTACACATTTGTATGTATTGCAGGAGTATTAAAGTTAGAACCAAGCCTTTATTACTGCCAATAACTAGATCATATTTATTACAACTGTTCTTTATCAACCATGACTGCAGCAGTAAATATCCCCAAATAGCCTATCATACATAATATCATGATATGGAGTCTAAATGATGTGAAGAATTACTGAATCCATATAATATGATATGAAGAATTACTGCATTCATGTAATGAAGTATTATGGGTTTTATGTATCGTACTGACGTGAAGTATTATAGGTTCAATGTATCGTACTGACGTGAAGTATTATGGGTTTTATATAATTAGCTTAGCACATGCTGGAGAGTATGTACTTTTCAAGTTAAATATTCACCAGGAAATATGATCACATCTGTAAGATTTTTATACCATGATAACCTCCAGCTTATGAATGTGTCCACTTCTTGCTAGATGTATTTCCTGATTGGGGGTCCCAGTCTCAGCCTCTGTGAGCTGACATCAAAGCCGCACTGTTTATCATCTGCTTTCCCATCTCCCCACCTCGCTGAACTTAGCTATCTGCGACATCGTGATAAGTACAAAGTCAGAGGCACTTGCCGTCCTTAGCACGAGTAACCATCTTGACACTTTTCTGCCCAATTTTGTCTAACTGATAAACTGGCATTTCCTGTTCTGTGTTCCACAATTTCAGGTAAGATTCGCATATCTGTGACTTGGCACTGGGTCATTCAGTATACTTCATGATCTCACTGTGGAGATGGATACTGTTTGACGTTCTTACCATGGTTACTACTGATACAAGGAAATACTTTTAGGAATAGTTTATCTATGTTTATGTAATACATTCTATATTAGTAAACACATTAAGGCGATTATCACAGACTTGTTCAAATAGATTAAATTCTAAGAGATGCACAGACATATGAGGTGTAATTTTAGGAATGCTAATTCACAAAAATAAGCTATAAATATTTAATTGTAATCAATAGTCTCACAAGGATAAGGGTGGAAAACCTTGGACGCCAAACTGAAAAAAGCTGCATACCGTAATTACTCTAATAATTTGAACAGGAGAAAATAATTAAGTTTGTAGTGTTTGATTTGTTAGAATAAAATGAAAATTGAAAATGATCTGTGTTTGTATAATTAGGTACAACAAAATTAAAGTACAAAATATGGTTCGAATTGAAATGGTAAATAAATAAAAGGTTTTTTTAAAATGAGAATTTATATTTAAGGAATTAACATTTTGAAAAAAATGGCCATGTTTGTATTTTTTGGGTCAGAATTATTTTCTTTTGACAATTAATTTAGGTTTCGAATTATTAGAGGGTTCAAATTATTAGAGTACAATATATATGGTGCATGTATGTTAGATGTTTGTCGTACGAGGACACCAAACCTACTGGGATATTCAAACAGCTAGGCTGCAGTGTATGTGTAGTGGGGCCATACTGGAAATACTAAATCCTACATGACAGCCAGTGTATACAGCCATCTGACATCGGGGTCCAGACTTAGCTTCATGGCACTTTCATAGGTGTAGGAATATGATCCGCTAATAGAGAGGTAACAGCTGTATGAACAGCCTGACAGGGAAATTATCAAACAATACTCACTCCTGAAATATCCATAACCACCTACACAAATAATGTAAAAAAAAACCCAACTCATTAATATCCAAGTACAATAGTTATCTTATGTTATACTGATATATTAATTTGTATGTACAGTAAGTTCTATTTTGTGTTTAGTTGTCATTCACTTAAAGAGGATAATTATCCCTGCATGTTTCGAATTTGCATGTCCCCCAAAGAATACACATTTCTGAAGTTAATTCTGGTTCCAAATGAAGTCATTCACAATGACCACCAGACTGAAAGGTTACAAGGAGAAGCTGAGATATAATGCAATCAAACAAAATGTATTCAGCCGGGCAAACTCCGCAAACAAAGTTGTGTGAATTATCCTGAAGGAAACAGATTTTGCACATTTGTGGTGGCGGTGTTGACACCGGTGCAAAGTTTGAGGTTCCAGACTGGGTATTACAGCACACCAATAATTGACCGTTGTTTGTGCAGGCACCCTGTCACCCACACTCTGCTTTGGTCTTAGGTCCTTCCAGAAACACTCATCATGTTTCAAATCCACGGGTCTGATTGGTTTAATTGTTAGCACCAATGCAGTGTTTAGAGAAGTCTTTAGATACGGTTTGGAGTCTTACTTTTGTCAAATAGGATTTGTTGGAGTGCCACAGTTTGCCTCAGTGTGGAATTTAGCAGATACAATTTCAAATTTTTCTTTCAAGGTCCAATAATCTGACTTAGTCCTCTGCAGTTAGGAAGTTTGTGTCATGTGAGTGTGTGAGAATTCTTGTTGGTGTGTGCATTGTAATAGGTGAGTGCATATATTGGTATGTAGTATATGGTATATAACTATTGTTATAGTGTATATATATATATATATTGGTATGTAGTATATG
>JAUTBQ010195839.1:0-10060 GCA_032361185.1 Lepetodrilus ovalis | reverse complement strand
GTGCTAGTTCACTTAGAATATCACGCCGCAGATAGAACAATGACACCCCACTCAGACACAGTATACTGACTCCGAGCTGGCCATTCCTTGCTTTACCCCTTTAATGCTGAGCGCCAAGCAGGGGAACAACAAGTACCCTCCTTTAACGTCTTTTGGTATGACGCGACCAGGGATCGAACCCGCGACCTTCCGCACCCCGGGCCGACGCTCTAACCACTACGCCACGAACCACTTAGAGATACAGTTCCTATTCACTCACAATGTGTCAACTTTTGATACCAATTTGAACAGTTCAGTATAAGGGGCCAGTTTAACGCCGCGTACAAGCGGAAGCTTCGATGACGCTACTAGACATAGTCCCTATTTCAGCAGAGGAAAATCGATTTAACATGATAATAGGCATGGGTTCTCAATGTTTTCGTAATCTGGTAAATTCAAGGCCATACCAGACATAACAAGATCGCCTACGGAACATTAGGGTTATTTACGATTGGAAAAATTATAATAGTCCAACACAGAAACCTTACAGTTTATCCTAATGCGCAACAATGTTCAGGTAAACCCGCAGAATACGACGCAATTTTGACAATGTTCGTTTCATATATTTAATATATACAATTTGAATGCATAACAATTACATGTTTGGGAAAGTCTATCACTACAAATACTCTGGAAATCACTAAATTTGAAATACGCACAATGCCACATTGCAGAGACGTTTCTAATTCCATACAAGGACCGTGATGTATCACACATGGATATGAGAGACTGACGGCGAGTGCTGAATGTTCTTCTGAAGGGTGAAGAGAGCTTTGTGCTGATGCTCATGTATTGTAAATGTTCTCATGAACTTTAGTTTGGAAGTGCAGTGGTGTTATAGAATAATTATAACATCGGTATCATCTGCTGACACAGGCATCGTTAGCAGGTGTTTACACATGTATTCATTAAGTTGTGGTGTCGTAATCAACCGTGGAATTTCTCTTGCCTTCTCCCATTGCACATCTCAACAGATCTATGAATTCCTGTTCGTTTCTTGTATTGGTAAACGTACTGTGTGTACAAACTGAATTATATCTGGAAGATGATCTCAACAAGTCATCTTGTCTGCTACAGCAAAGTCACGCTATATACATAGGCTACACGAGTGCGTGGCCACGCATTGATATTACCCTGATATAGTTCATAAGGAAACATCTACTTTCAAACGATCACACGAGTCTTGAAATGTTCAACCTGGAATCAGAAGAACATTGAAGCATCCCTGATATTTCTTCTCTTTATGCGTGCATTACTAGGGTGTGACCCAGTACGACCTTATGGGATTTAGAAACGTCTCTGCAATGGGTTAATAATACGATCTCCAATAAGCAGCAAAGTTATTTGTTTTGCCAAATAGAAGTCACAATGAGATAAAAGAGGCTACTGAAATAATATATACCTGTAATTGTACCTTAGATTTGAATTTCAATCATGTATCGAAGTTCACAGTGTGGCTTGAATGCTTTCCGCCAACATTGGATGCTGTCAGATTCCAGAGGCAGGCGTGGTACTCTTGTGCGAAACAGCGTAACTCTACAGTAACTCCAACCTAAGCAACGGCTACGGTTGGACAAAAGTCTACCGTACAGTAAAACCTTTTCTGAATTATTTTCATGATTAATGCCATATTTATTACGTTATTTCCTTTCGATTTTCGTTAAATTTCTTGGCGGCCATAGGTATTTCCCCAAGTCAGATTTTGGTAAACATTTGTAGTATTCATGTGGACATATCAAAGAGCCAAATTCCATTGGAAACCTTTTCTGACAATTTTTCTGAACCTCAATGGGCTACTGGACTACTGGCTATCCATTCACGCATCCTCGCACCCAATTGGTTCATATTCCGCTCACCCTGGCACACATCTAGAGAGACACCTGCGCAAACAGTCTATAGGAGCTATAAATAGAACATTGATAACATCTATTTCATTGGATATATTCTTACGGCGATTTCATCTGACAAATGATTTCCTTGGTTGGCCGTTTGCGCAGGTTTCCCCCTAGATGTGTGACAGGATGTACGGCAAGTGGAAGTAGTCACAGGCGGGCCGATTGCACTTGCATGTCGTAATGATCACAAGATTCCCATGCACAAGAGATTATAATCTATGCATGTACTGAAGCCTCATCAATGTCTAAAACATCAAGAACCTTTCACGAATTTGTTTTTACATATACATGTTGTACAGTATGTACTATGTAGGCCCTAAATATATAGCACTGCACATAAATATAGTCATCCTCGTACCACAGGGGTACTTATTTCGCTCAGGACTCTCCATGTCGTACCCTCCAGCTCTCATCTAGCGAGAACCTTGCGCAAACAGTAGCCTAGATCTTATAGGAGCTAATAGAGCAATACTGACATCTATTTCCTTGGATAGATATTTACAGCAAATTCATCGGGAAAATGATTTCATTGGTTGGCTGATTGCGTAAGTTTCCCACTAGATGAATGCCAGGGTGTACGGCATGGAGAGTCCTGAGTGGAATAAGTATCCCTGGGGTGCGACGATGAAATATAGTATACGCCTGCAATATCATCCTTTAATATACAACTGCCCAACTCCGTTCTACTAGTAATTATTCATCGTCGTCTCTCATTTTGATAACGTATTGCCGATTGTTCGAGTCTCACCCAACACGATGTACGCCTTCCCCATTATGGCCATAATGATATATTAATTAATAAGTGGGTCAAAATCTATTTTAGATACTAGTATATCCGGTTTAAAGATTATGGTGATCCCGATCGATGACCCATACAGGGCTGAACACATGTTAACAACCGAACAGAAATTTGAGTATACGATCCATAAGGCGTCGTAGTAAGATTTTTCTCGGGAGTTTAGTCAATCCAAGGACTAGTACCAAAAAAAAACCGGAACACCACGGGCTGTTCGACTCACCAGCATGACGGATGAGTTTTACTTTTATCTGCGATGTAATACTTTACGATAGTTCATAGCAACCCTCAAACGAATAATGAATACATGTACATGAAATTGATCACCGTCAAGAAATATTTCAGAATTTATCATATTGAATGTTGATCAATGAACGCTATCGAGGTCGTATATGAATTTGCATCGACAGATTTAACTTGTGTCCCCATATCCAGTCGTGTATTGTACATACTACTATTATGTTTTCACGCTTGCATGTATGCTTTAAAGCTTAAGTGAGATATATAGCGAGTGCTATAGGAGCACAACTGAAGAAATGTTTCATAATAGTAGAAAACTGTTTGATAATACAATTATCGTGTTTTCGATATTGGCTCAAATTCAGACCATTTTGCTATATAGTATTTTACTATCAACAGCTATACATGTATATGGAATATGTTTGCTGTATGAAGGACGTGTGAGGGAATATTTCTGTAATTACTGAATTTAGGATAACTGACCTCTTTCAATGGACACACATTATTAACATACTAGACATGTCAGAGCAAGGCGAGCGCAGTGAAGTCACTTTCGCTTTCAATTTACTATTGAAACTGGCAAAGATAACATTCTAATTTAATTTTCATGTCAGATATAGTTATAAAGATTCTATGTCATATTAGTCCTGAGAGGCCGGTGTGCGATGGTTTCAGTTCAGCCAGAGGAAGGTATGTACATATCTGGCGTTGTATCTTGGCTGATCAGCCTGTTGTAATGGTTCAAGTTCAGCCAGAGGAGGGTATGTAAATATATGGCGTTGTATCTTGGCTGACCAGCGTGTGGTAGTGGTTCAAGTTCAACTAGAGGAGGGTATGTAAATATCTGGCCTTGTATTTTGGCTGACCAGCGTGTGATAATGGTTCATGTTCAGCCAGAGGAGGGTATGTAAATATCTGGCCTTGTATCTTGGCTGATTAGTCTGTGGTAATGATCCGTCTTCGCTCTGTCTAGACCTGGAGGGGGCATCAGGAAACAGGTCGACTGGAGCTGGCTTCGTCTCTGCCTGGACTCCACGTCGTCTCTCATTAACATGGACATGGATTTGCCATCTATACTCATCATGTTGCTATTGGACAGATCTATGTACTGCACTTCAGAAGAATCCTCTGGTTCCGTAGAGAAGAAGCTAGTTTCCCTCGTCTGCGGTCGCGTGCTTGGAGTCTTCCGCGGAGAGAATTCTAAACTTTCACCAGTAGTGGGATGCAGGAAAGCCGAAACCCTTTGAATTAGCGCCCTGGCGCTCTTTTCACGAAAGGAATTCTTGGACATGAACGCCTGAAATGTCTTCAGGATCAACTCGTCGTAGATGGGCGCGAGGAGGTCAATCTTGGGCAGTTTAATGGGGTTGAATGCTTTTCTTTGAGGGCCGCGGGGTATGGAAGATATCGATAGGTTTGATTGACTTTTAATTGGTGTATCAGTAAACGGCTTCACTGCTTTGATTTTACTACATTCCTCCGCGCTTTGTTCAACCAATGGTAACTGGACATCGCAGCTCTTTGACCGAGATTTTGAAGTAAAATGAACCTTTTTGAAACTTTCAGGAGTATCGGATATAATGTACGGTTCCTTCGGTTTTGTTTCAGCTATTTCTTCATTTCGGGGCGTCACCTCGAGATGATGGTCACATGGCGCGAGGACCTCGCCCAAGTCGCATGCATGTTCTGGTGTCTTCGCTTCTCCTGTTAGCTCATCAGGGTTCAGAAACACCGCATCTGTGGACTTGTCGTCCGACCTTTCAGACAGGGTGTTAAATGGAGTGGTCACATCGGACAAGCATTGTCCGGCCACCGGAATAACATGAGTCTTTGCTTGACCTACCTTCAAACCCACGCTATGAGCCAGTCTCTTTGCCCTGTCAACCACAGCATCCCGTTGGTGTTTCCGTTGCGAACGTATATGCAGAAATTTTCGCAGGCTCTTTGTGGCGTAAGCTTCCAATGAAGCTTTCTGTCGTTTGTCCGACAGCTGTTCGGGAAGGACTGGGTGCACCTCGTTCTTGACGATAAAGTACACCATAGGGAGATGATAGGCGGGTTTACTCTTGGTTGGTGTTATTAACCTTTCGTGACTGTTGCTTCTCCCAGTCTGGGGAGTGTCTGGATGCACATAATTGGATTTGGAAATTCCTAGTTTTCCTTTGGGGAATTTCAAATTAGATTGGAAATTTGCATTTTTCGTGGGGCTTGTAGTGTAAGATGACTGGCGATAGCCCCTAGAACCTGATTCCCTTGCTTCTGGCTGATGCCGGGTATATTCCGGCGTTTTCCGCTTGTTTTTAGTTTGTCCAAAAAACCTGTAGTTGTCCATGTAATCAGGCGAGGGCCTTAACTTGTCCGTATGGATATCCATTTCGGCAGTCGAAGATTGATGCGATCGAAGTTGGCAACCGACAATCACTTTCTGTAATAAAAGACGAAAACCTGTCAACATGATCAAATGAATATTGACTTTAACCTTAGTAATCTATACACACACACACACACACACACACACACACACACACACACACACACACTCATATATTGCAATTAAATAAACAAATGGCAATGGATAAATCTTGCACAAAATACTATCATTATATGTGCATTTGCAGGCTTTGCAGTAATATAATCAATTGGAAAAGGGTACTATCTTGGCATACCGTATTCACATAGAACAAACAATATACTACATGTATTATAATATAGGCATTTCGCATAAACAAATGCAAATTAGGGGTTAATCCTAGACGGGTAAATAATAATACATGACTGTTTTCGTACCATCTTTTACATGTGTGCAACTTTCACCTTCAATGATCACCTTTTCTCGAGTAACATAGAGGTGAAATAGTATATCATCGACACAAGCCATGCCGTTTGTTAATCAACATAATATAAACGCTTTCATGTCTTAAAACGTCTCTGTGCGAGAGTATTCACAGTGCACTCCTTAGTATGCTGAAAGTATGCGCCGTATTTATGTCACTAAATAGAGTTACGGAATATCTACAATTACATAAAACTATTAACTGCCATTCCCTACGGCATGCTTACAACCAAACATCTGTGTACGTGCCGCAATCTCTACTTCTCAACAGAACCATTACAGCATGAATATCGACAAGAACCTTGCTGTGTCCAGTCAAATTTCAAACATTATCAAGAGAACTCACTATCGGCTGAGAAATACAGGGAAGATCAGACCTTGCTATGTATGAGTCAAGCTCGTCACATCTCTAGTGATTCCTAGAATTGACTAAGTATTGTAATGGTTTATTAGTCAATGTTTTGCCCAAGGGCAATTGCATCGTCTGAAGTTGGTCCAAAACACAGCTGCCAGAATAAGTTACGAGAACGAAGTAGAGGGGTCATACCAGACCAGTCTTGACGATGCTTCACTGGCTACCAATACCAGTAAGAATTGACACATCCTAAGTCAGGCTTACAAATATTACCATGATCAGGCACCAGCCTACCCTCGGATCCTAGGAATGTACACACCATCTGTAGTACACTCAGATCTGAAAACAAGTTGCCGTTCTCTAGTCCAAGAATATAGTGTCAGTGGGATATGGACGGAGAACGTTTGCACATGCCACTTCAAAGAAATCGTTCGTCACAAATGGGTGAAAGATTCCCGCACGGACGTTAATCTCCATATTCACTTGCTCGCTCAAAGAAATGGAACAGCTTACCAGAAATCATCAAGCCTGCAGAATCACAGCTATGAAGACCCACCTTTTCAAGATCTACTACCATGACATTACCAATTACATTAAGCAAGCATCCAACTTCTTAACTTCTCCGACGTCAAATCAAAACGTATCTCGTCCGTGTAGCCTATATGATTAATATGACATTTCTGCGTCAATTACTCTAATTCTGTACAGACCCTAAACATGGATATACTATAGTTTTACCATGTAACGAGTTTCTCCAAAAGCGTACAAAGAACCAAATATGGTGTATGGGGCGCTATATAAATGCATATATTATATAATAATAATAATAATTTACTTACCTACCTACAATTTCTTCACACTATTTTGTTCCATGGTTCTGCCCCTCTCCGTGAATCCAGCACATAACCACAATGCATACCTATAAAACAGTATATAGCCAAATCGACCAGTACGTTCGCAACACAAGCGAAAACTCCTGGCGATTTTCAGTGTAGCGTTACAATCCGGTTATATCCTTAAAGCTCTATATTATTGGAAACAGTTACCCGAAAGGTCTTCCGATAGATTGGGTCCAAACAACAATGAAGAGTTTAACCGCGTCTTTAGCTTTGTTCTAACGCTTCGCGGGCTCTACAGATACGTCACTTAACGTTGGTGGTCCCTGGCGTTATATCACCGGATCTTGGACACGCTTGATTGGCCCAGATGATTGGCAGTGCGGTAGCTTGATAGGCATTTATCCTTCAGACTGTGAAAGTCAGTTTCCAATTTGGTTGGCAATTTCAAGGTTACTTTCAAATTTTACCCTGGAAATGCTTAGAAGCAATTACAATGAAAATTGGGAACTTTACGCATGCATCATTAAAAAAATATTTTATTTGCAGACTAACTACCCAGTGGATATACACATTGCATGTACACTGTATATGTATATTATATATACACCGTACTATCCGTATATATTTTGTTTTCAAAGACAGCATTATAACTCTATGCATATCTCCAATTTACAATAAATAATCAATTAGCACCTAAAGTCGTTTTCTAGAATCTTTCACTAACATATCATTTGTCAGTTTAGGGCAGTAGGAAACTGGCAACATCCACAGCGCTGAATGATACAGTAAATCTGCAACCACCCACTGGTACTGACAGACAAAGGATGATATCTGTATTGCCACTCTACATCCTATCAATATCACTGAGAAAGGCAACTTCTGCGAACATTGATGCTGGGGCCAGATTGGAAGTCGGGACCTTTTAGGCCAAAGTCCAAACGTACTACCACAGTGCTACCACCCACCCCTCAGAGGTTTACATGTACATATGTGCTTCTGGTTAAATAACATCAATATCAACGTCATTATTATTGTAACACGTATTCAATTGCACATCCATCCTTGCACCACAGGGGTACTTATTCTGCTTACTCTTCATGCCATACACCCTGGTGTATTCAATAGAAATTAAAAAAAAAAATGTTCCTCCATATTTATCAAGCAGTATTAAAGATAAAATTATAGATTTTTTTTTAATGTCGTCAAGACAAGTAAAATCTTCACTGTGAGTAACTATCTGTCTTGTCAAGAATTGGGTCTGGGTAATAGATCACAAGTCCGGGTCCAGGGAATAAACTCCACCTCACACACCGAACCAACAATACTGAAACATGAGTACATCATTTATTACTTATCTCCTTCCATTAAAAGAGGTCCTAGCATGTGGCAACCAACAAGTGATAGTAAAACAATACACTCTTTTGGTTCACACTTGGTTACGTCTTGGTTTCCACATGGACTTGGCTGAATTCAACAGAATCCATAGTATCTCTTATGAAGTTCCACACTGTTGTCAGTGCTAGCTACTATGTCGCAATCAGTGCTAGCTATTGTGTGGTAATCCACTCCCTCACAGGCACTTGAACGTATTCAGAACAACATTTAACCCTAGCTCTTCCCATTATAGGGATGGAAATAAACACAGGGCTAGTAAGTTTTAAAGGCATACAATCACAGATATTGTAGAGGACGTAGCACTATATTTGAGTAAAAAATAGAAACTACATCCATTTGTGATACTTATCATTAACTTCATATAGTTACGATGATATAACCAAAATCCCTTTCATCGATCCACAACATGGGGAATTTGATCTAGCACTTACGCCTATGCTGCACATGCTACTGAATCATTGTACGACTGGCTTTATGCCGATTTTGCCCCAATTGCATGTGTAGCCGATATCACAGATGCAACGAAACCATTGGGCTACCAAGCAGCCAATCACAATTCACCAAGTGAAGATGCCTCGTACATTCCGTAAAGAGAAGATAACTCACCATGCACACACAAGCAGTTAACGCCGACGGTTTTATCGCAACGGTTACACACAGTTGTATATATAGCAGGTCAGAGTCGGCTTATCACGAGTCGGCGATCATTCAGTTGTATGTGTAGCAGTAACTTTTCGTTATCACAACGATTCAGTTGCATGTGTAGCACCGGCATTAGGAAAGATAATTAGAGCTACATTCCTTTTATTCATATAAGATATGATTTTCTTTTATAACTATCAAGTGTTGGGGAATATATACATCAGTAAATTACATCTCTCAGACAGAAATTCATTTGTCCATTACATAAGTCAACCATCTGTGATAGTATGTTTTTAAAGGCAAGTTTCCATCAATGAACTGTTATCCTTCCGACGGTATCAGAAGACAATCTTGGGGGACGTTTCTTTCAACTGTTCTAGCTGTCTGTCCTGTCTGTATTCAGACTCTTCACACATTTCTCGAGCAAGCAAGATGGTGGCAAATAGTGCCCTTATACGTCTGACCTCCCTGTCCCTGTTCTGTCTGCACCTGTCTGGAGCAGTTTGCCATCGAATTCAGGGGAGATAACTAATGGAATACTGTAATGTTGCCGCCCCAACTGCAGGACACCAATGTGGTGGGCAGGACCGGGTGGCAGGACACGTCCATGCACACCCCTTGTCCTGTCTCCAGGGTCCGTCTCAGCTTGCCGGTCTGAAAGTCGTAACATTGGATGTTTCCGTCCGAGCTGCCACTGTAAACGAGACTTCCGTCGCGGCTAATGTCGAAGCCGATCCCGTAACCCTGCATCTGGAAGTCAGGAGTGTGTCAGGACATTGATAAAACTTAGAACGTACAATCTAAAATGTTGGGTTATATATAAGCATAGTTTTACATCAAAGACAAAAATTGGATATAATTTTGAATGAGTTGTAGGAATATGGTTCAAAATTGGATAAAATACGGTACATGTATGGAACATGATGAATATTAGAGCAATTGGCATTCAGGCCCCCGTTTCACGAAGGTGTCCTAATTATTTAGGAGCTCCTAAACAGTCATCACCTGGCAACAAACGTTTCACGA
>JAUTBQ010195828.1:0-10060 GCA_032361185.1 Lepetodrilus ovalis | reverse complement strand
CAACGAATACGAAACGCAGAGGAAACGACCTGAGCGACTTAGGAACGTAGTACAAACGACATGTTCGTAATAATTTCAGAAATTCGGGCAGTTTTCGGCGACCCCACTGCGTTTTCGCTCAATTTTCTATTTTTTGTCATCGCAGTGCGGTCGCAGTACAAACGTGTCTTGGTGTGACAGGGGTATTAAGCACGCTCGGACGTGGACAGTAGTTGGATGGATGATAACCTGAGAGTATCTAGGATTCAATCCTGCCACACACACAGAGACACAAGTTGAAAAAGTTGTGGTGTCACCTTAGGCAGGTGACTTAGTTCGTTGATGCCTCTGTTCGCCCAGTAAAGAATGGGTACCCGGTAGGAAGAGATGTGATGAGAATGTTTATCCTAGCGCCTGCAACATGGCAGCTTGGTTGTATACTCCCCAGGGAGTAGAGATGGAATATGATTGCACAGTGATCCGCTGACCGGGGTAATAATGTGAACGCCAATGAGCAGCGTTGGCTGGAAATTATGCGCTAATTTTTTTTATTATTCATTGTAAAGTTTTCCGTGCAAGACTATAAAGCACCTTTGAACATACTTAAGGTGATATATAAATATGGTATAATAATAATAATAATAATAATAATAATAATAATAATAATAATAATAATAATAATAATAGTATATGATGTAGGCCTACGTGAGGCGTTTAAGGCATAATCACAAATATGTACTTTTTTTTAATAGTTCTTAGTTATAACTGTAAAGTAGGCCTACATTCACTTGACGTACATATAATCATGTTTGTACTTCCAAAAACATTTCCGCTGCTGTATGTAAGGCAAAATTCCATTCCAACCAAACGATATAGGATTTTGCCAGTTATAGCAACCTTAATATGGTCCTAATTCCTTTTGCTTCATAATATTAACGCAAGGCTTAAGGGGACATAACTTTAAAGTGGCACGAGGAAAGAACATCGTCACCGCTACGCTTGCTTCACAGATCAGCTGATGCATCAAAGACGAGATAATTAATGTTCCGTAACCTTAATTCATATAAAATATGAAATGTGTGGCAATTATCGGGTGTTGGGGAGTAAGTGCATCAGTAAGTATTTTGTGGGTGGGCAATCAAACGTAAGTAGTCTCAGACGTTTACTTAACCATTATCTATGTCAACCATCTGTCCTACCAAAAGTTATTTAATAATGCACTTATTCCACAACACTCGATACTTACCACACATTTAGTATTTTATATGAATTAAGGTTACGAAACATTAATTATCTCGTCTTTCATGCATCAACTAATCTGTGAAGTAATGTAATCGTGTCGCTGTATACTTTAGTCTTACCACTTTGATTTATGTACCCTTGCATTAATAATAATAATGAAGTAAAACAAATTAAACCATCTTTGACTTGTTTTTGTATGGTTGTTGCCATGGTTTAATCGACAGATTTTCCAGTTAAACCACGGCTAAAATTGTATTAATCAACTGGAACTACTTTCAGCAAAGATAACAAAATGAGCACAAAAACACCAAATTAATTGCTTTCATTTATGTTTTCTTTATTTTTACACTCAATGCGATTTCGATGTCGCCAGCGGAGAACTGTACATTGGGTGCGGGGTGGGGGGACTGCTTCGTTCGTCTAGTGCACGTGCTCCCTGAACGATCTTGCATACAGCTTTCGATTGCTCGTCACTCGAGCGCTTGTAGCTCCGAACAGCCAAGCTCGTGTGACCCGTCCTCTCCGTAATTAACTGCTCATCAACGCCAGCCTGATACAGCCGTGTCGCACATGTTGCCCTCAGAGAGTGGTTGCTGAAGAAACCTGAAAATACATTGCAATTTGCCAGTATTATAATTATTAAATATTCTAATACTGTACAGAATAACTTTTAATCGCATACAATACGGTGTCTAACGAGGTGTCACCTGAAAATTTAGTTTCGACTACACAAGTACTTCAATAATATTATATTTACTAATACATTAAGGTTGACGACCGTTAGTTTATACACTCGATTCAGACAATCGTGAGATTGCATTGGAAGCTTGTCTACCGTACAGCGGTGGAAAGATTTTTGGAAGTACAACCATGATTTATATATGTCAGGTGAATGTAATCTGCAGTTGTAGATAAGAACTAATCAAAAACAGCCATATGTATCTGTTTTATTATGCCTTTAAGCCTCTTTATCTGTGGAAAAGTATTTCTTTAATGATCTTTTGGTCCATACTGTTGAAACAATGTTAGCGCAGCACTGTGGGACAACCTATTTTCCGCGCAGGTAGAACGAAACCATTCAAGAGGTGTAGAGCCCAACGGTCTCCTATACAGACTACAGAGTAGTATAGTTCCACGTGTGTACCCTGTGTTGCGTTGCATTAATGATCAGTTAACAATATGTGCCATTGTCAGATGTACTATGTTGTGCTTTCACCTGGATACATCACAACCAGCTCCTCCCCAGGCACAGTATGCAATGGAACTGAATTGGACAGTTCTAATGTCACAGTTCTAACTAATTTCTCAATAAATAATATAAAACAGTCTTTGTAATTTCAGCGAGAAGTCTAAGATGTCTGAAATAATTCCCGTAGTGGTTGGTGTGGATGTTGGTGGTACGAACACCGATGCCGTCGTCATCTCCAAGGAAACAGAAAAGGCAGTCGTCATCGCGGGAGTGAAAGAACTGACCACGAGTGACGTCACCACAGGAGTCCAGAACGCGGTGAGGAGAGTCCTGGGTGACGCCCATGACGCGGGCAAAGCCATTGGTGTTGTCCAAGTCAACATCGGCACCACGCACTTTGTAAACGCAGCCGTTCAGGGTAAAGACTTGGCCAAGGTGTCCGTTCTACGACTTTGTGGTTCAGTGTCACAGGCGTTGCCCCCATTCAGCGACTTCCCCAGCCACCTGCGCGACATCATCTGCAGCAGTGTTCACCTGGTAGCGGGCGGGTACAGGTTCGACGGAAGGGTCATTGAAGAGGTCAAGGCAGAAGAGATAGAGAAAATCGTGAAGCAGTCTACCGCTGATGGTTTTGTCGTGTGCGGCGTCTTCTCCCCGATTAGGAAAGAACAAGAGGAGAGAGTAGCGGAAATAATCCGAAAAATAAAGCCAGGTGCTAGCATTACACTTTCTAATGATATCGGTCACCTGGGATTGCTAGAGCGGGAGAACGCGGCCATCCTCAACGAGTGCTTAAAGCCGCTGTGTCGACGCACGATTGATGGTTTCAGGGACGCTTTGCATCAAATCGGACTAGCGTGTCCTATTTTTCTGACCCAGAACGACGGGACTGTGATCAGCTCAGAGCGTGCCAGGGAGTATCCTGTGTACACCTTTGCGTCAGGACCGACCAATAGCATGAGGGGAGCGGCATTCCTTTCCAGTGTCAAAGACGCTATTGTAGTGGACATCGGAGGCACCACCACTGACGTGGGTATGCTGAAAAACGGCTTTCCGAGAGAGGCTGCTAGTCAAGTAAAGATAGGTGGAGTGAGGACCAACTTCCGTATGCCTGATGTCCTGAGTATTGGGTTAGGAGGAGGATCATACGTCGTGGTTCAGATCAACAGCGACGGCACTGGAAGCGATGGAACCGGAAGTATCAAGATAGGCCCACGCAGCGCTGGCTACAATTTAAAGAAGGAAGCTTTAATTTTCAGTTCATCTGCTGGGGAGGAAGGACGGTCTCTTACCACGACTGATATTGCAGTTGCTGCGGGATTATTCGACCTAGGAAACAAAGAAAATGTAAAGAATTTGAATGAATCTACGATCACCGGGTCTCTTAACAAGATCCATGAGATGATTGAGGAAGCCATTGACAAGGTCAAGCTCAGTGACGACTCGCTCCCTGTTATCCTTGTCGGGGGAGGCAGCATTCTGGTAAATCGTGAGAAGGGTCTCATAGGAGCATCGTCTGTAGTACAGCCTGAGAATTTCGGTGTGGCCAACGCCATCGGAGCAGCTCTATGTCAAGTGTCCGGGAGTGTCGACTGTGTGGTCAGTATACTGGACAATGTGGACATTGAAGCCATGGAGAAGTGTGTTATTGAAGCCGTGAAAGGCATCACTGACGACCCAGATGGGAAGGAAACGGAACTAGCCGAGGAGCTGGCAAGGAAGCCGTTCTTCGTGAAGGCAAGAGATGAAGCATTGGCCGCTGCTAAGACGAAGGCGACAGATGCAGCGGTGAAAGCTGGAGCAGACATCAAGACGATTCAAGTCAGCGACCAACAGGATATGACCATATCGTATATGCCTGGTCAGGCCACCCGCATTAAAATACAAGTTGTTGGAGATCTTGCCAATTACAAAGAAAGAAATATTACATTAAATGAATGGAATCCTGATGAGAAGAAAAGTAGATCAATCCCGGCTGAAACTACGCATTCAAAGCAAGAGGTAACATCTAGTGGGAAGAAGCTGTCTGGAGATGAAAGTGACACCGATGCTACAAAGACTCCTATGGCACCGTTCATTGATGAACCCTCGGGCGAATGGATCCTCTCCGAGTGGGACGTGGAGTGTATTGTCGTGGGAGCTGGGATATTCGGGTGTGGAGGAGGAGGTAGTCCTCACTTAGGACGGCTGCGGGCACTTGAAGCCGTCCGCAGTGGAAAGAAAATCCGCATCATCACTCCGGAACGACTCCTAAAAGACGCTGATCCTGAAAATGATCTCGTCAGTATAGTGAACTTCTATGGAGCACCGCTTATCATGTACGAGCAACTGGTGTCTTCAAAGGAGACATCTGATGCACTGAGATGCATAGAAGATATCTACAATATCGGCCAATTCCAAAACGGCACTCTTGGAAATCCTGCAGATGTTAAGATAGAAGAGAAAGCTGGGATGCGATACATCAGCGACTACCAACAGATGAGGACGAGTAATGCTGACTCTCCAAACATTGGTGGCAAACGTATTAAGGCTCTGATGGCGGTTGAGATAGGAGGAATGAACGCAATAGAACCTTACCTCGTAGGAGTGGACTTGGACCTTCCCATCGTTGACGCAGATGCCATGGGTAGGGCATTCCCCAAGGTCAGCATGATGTGCCCATATATGTACGGACTTCCTGCATACCCTGCCGCTATCGTGGATGACAGGAACAGGCGTGCTGTCATGCTGGAGACCCCCTCAGCGACCATGTTGGAGCACCACTTCCGGGATGTCGTCACGGAGATGGGGTGTTCGGCAGGCTGCTCGTTTGCTCCTCTGGTCAAGGATGATGTCATGACGAAGTGTGTGCAGCACACCATCAGTCGAGCCTGGAAGTTGGGAGACGCCATTTTGCGAGCGAGGATTCAGAAGACATCTCCCATCCGGGCTATCTTAGACACCGAAACGTCCGTCCACGTCCTCACGGGGAAAATCAGGGATGTCCAAAGGGAGACGAGCGGGGGATACAACAAGGGTCGGGTCATAATTGAAGGTCTAGATAAGCATTCTGGACAGAGGATTCTCATCAATTTTCAGAACGAGCATCTGGTCATTATTCCGCTGGGAGAGAATGAAGAGCAAGGGGAGGTAATCGCATGTGTTCCGGATCTCATCACTCTAGTGGACGCGGACACTGCCGAGCCTATCCCAACCGAGGAGGTGCGATACGGAATGAGGGTGTCACTTCTTGTGATCGCCTGCCCTGATATTCTGCGAACGGAGACGGCATTGCGATTTGTCGGACCTCAAGCATTTCAATATCCCGATAGTGTTAAATTCAAACCGTTTGGTGACAGTAAGCCGACTAAGCCAATACCTCCAGTGTGACGTCACACGGAGACATCTTCAAAGCGATATGATGCAATTCATTTTATTGTACAACCATTTGACTAATATCTACACGCTTTCACAATTGATATTTATCTGTATATAATATTCCAAGAATGTATGCCATGTTGTTACTCATGGGACATAGATGGCGCTTACTGTTGAATAATACTTAACTAATGCATATTCTACTCGACTGTATTTGGCCGAGAAAGCCACATCAAGTAGAAATCGGAAGTAGTGAGTTTTGATGTTAAGGGACTTCCTGTCGCGGTATACCCGACATGTAGCGCATTATTTGTCACATGAAGAAGTTACTGTGTTTTATAAAGTAATTTACTGACTGTTCGTTGTAACAATTCATGAACACTATTATTTCACTGTTGAAGTGTATGTACATTCATGTACGTCCTTATTAAAACATTATGCAAGTATTGTATTTGCCGTTTAATTTATTTGTATTCTACCATGACCATTGTATTACTGACTGCTCAACGACAAGAATTATGGAATGGTAAATAATATCAGTAAATAATGTATCAGTCACATTACTCAGAATTCAGAATTTCAATCTAAGGGGCAGAACAGATGTGGAGAAGTAACACTTTAAATCTTGCGAATAAAAGCAATGTCTAATGTTTACTTAATATTGACAAATATACAAATGGTATAGACCTACTCCCCAGAGAGTTGAAGAAGAAAACACGATCACACCTATCCATCCACATCTTCACACCCCAGTGGTACTTATTACGTTAGCACTTCAATAGTACCCTGGCACACATATAGTGGATAACTCGCGCAAACAGGAGCTATAAATAGAACAATGATAACATCTATATTTATTTCATTGGATAGATTTTCCCGACGATTTCATCTGGAAAATGATTTCATTGGTTGGCTGTTTGCTCGAGGTTTCCCCTAGATGTGTGCCAGGGGTAATATTGAAGTGATAACGTAATAAGAACCTCTGGGGTGAGAGGATAATCTATCCATTGACAGAGCTAATAAAATAACGTTTGAGCGTGGATTTAGAACATGTATTACTGTGCACATTATATTATTATTATTATATCATATCAATGCGAAATTAATAAATGAAATTTAACGGCATACTATCACAGATGGTTAACCTAGATAATGGTCAAACGAATTTATATCTGAGACTACTTACGTTTGTTACTTAAGTTGTTATTTGCTGATGCACTTATTCCCCAACACTCGATAGTTAATTCATACAAATTTCATATTGTATATGAATTAAGGTTACGAAACATTAATAATCTTGTCTTTGATGCATTAGTTGATCTATGAAGGAATTCTAAGAAACCGTAGTCGTTGCACTTTTTTTTATATCCATTTGTATTAATTAATATAATTTGTAGTTGTAGCTAAGAACTAGTCCAAAACAACCATGAATATAATATGCCTATAAGACAGGATATTCCCGGCACGCCTACGTTATAGCTTGGCAACACTTTATCGGTATTCGTAGCTCATTATTATTGTTATTATTATTATTATTATTATTATTATTATTATTATTATTATTATTATTATTATTATTATACAGTAATGTGCATTGCGCTAGACTCCATGGACAGGGTCTGTGTTGCCGCGTTTAAAGGACTACACTATTATGTGTTTGATGACAATATGCAAGTCGATCTTTACTGAAAGGATCGGCATATTTATAGCTGACGGCGATGGAGCGGAACAAACATTAACATCAGTGTTTGCCGCTCGGTAGCTATGGGACATCATACCCGTAATGTCTTCTACTTATTGTTGGACTCACACTCAATCAACTGACATATACGACATGACACTTATAGGCGCAAGTGTCCTTACCACACGGGTAGAAATAAGTGTAAATATCCAGATAGGCATGAGGGCACTTCTTTTTCTGGAAACTTGCGTTTCCACAGAAACATGTAAGGGCCCTTAATTTTCCATTAAAGTAATGGTTTAATAATATATTTAACAAGTCCGGTACATGTTTTATGCGGACTGGATAATCGAGGTCCCGATTTAAGAAAAATTTTAATTGTTATAAAATAAATTGTTACACATTTTAAAGGTGGCATCTAGTGGATTCATGCAAAGAGAACATTCCTTGGTAATAATCATACAAATAAAATAAAACCATCCTCAATTGCGGGTTCAGATCAAAAGTGGTATTTGGCTGACGGATTTTCTAAAAGATCCATTGTGCATTCAATGATATTCCTAATATTTTGAATACCCAGATAATTATGTGTTTTATCACTTTGATTTATATCTATATTAAGCGTGGTTTTATTTTTAAAACGGAGCATGCTATAGAAAATGAAGAGGACCAAACGGACACGCCAGAAGTTAAGTTAGCGTGCCCGGCAGTGTTTGTAAGTGTCATTGGCCCGCGGCCAGGTGCTACTTCTACTCCTGTTACCATCAGTTATATAAGTGCATCAGCACATCCTTCTGTAGGTAATTAGTTTATCAACTTCATCGTCAGTGAGATCTAAATTCAAATGTCATATACGGCACGTTATGCTCTTTATTAGCTAGTTTATTAACTAGCACCCCAAAACAACTCGACAGTTCCTAATGATCAACATCCTATCCACAAGATTAGGACAATTTTCTGAGTAAGATTTCATGCTCAACATTTTAGTTTGAGCATGAATTCGTACTCAAAACGTTTCGTTATCTCGGGGCCTGATGAAGCATCAATCTTACCATTATAACAGCAATGAAAATTGACACCATAACCGTAAAGCATGACTACACTCTACACAGAACGTGAAGCTATACATGTACATAGTGACAGAATTGTAAACTTTGCATCATAAAACATATCTAGAATCTGCGTCATAAAACATAATCTGTAACAATTTTGATAGGGACTCGAACATTAAATTCATATTGTATATAAGCATAAAGATACCATGTACAGCGATTGATTTCCTTCTAAATGGTCTGTTATCGATACTTAGATTAATGTTTCGGCCTTTTGCTAGGTGAGCAGGAGCATGTGATCTCTCAACTATCTGACCGAGAACCAACCACATCGTTCTGTTCTAAAAACGTGACTAGCATAATCTATGTAAATAAACAAACCTAATCGGGAAATGAGCTGAAAGGTCTCGTAAATGCGTTTATAAGACGTTTATGCATATAATAATGGCTCGTTCTCCTGTTCCATATGGGAAATTCTGTCAAAAATCACGTGATCAACAAATTTAGCTATAATATATACTAGGGACGGTCACTGGAATAGATTTACCACGTAACATCAATATGTATTCTTATTATTAAATACTTGTGTATTATATCATGGATTAATAATAGTCAGTAGGTTGATTATTACTTTTTCTGCACTAGTAAACGCAACCACTTGCGTTTAGCTTTGTTGAGTATGCATATACCAGGTGATTGGTTTATGTCGTTAGGTGAAGGTAGTTGATAAGTAGGGCATACCCTATATACATAGTACATGTATTACAGCATCCATCACGAGATGAGATATGTCACCTGTTTGTACATACGGCAAAGATATCACACCTATACCCTGAACTTTCTTGATCTGAGGTTACTACCACGTCATGTGACTTAAGTCCGAGGCCAATGTTCGGAACAATGATGACCTGTGACCGTGGACGTGCTCAAAGCGACCGACCGGTAGAGGGCGGATAGCTTAGCCTGACATCTGTCTCACAAAGCGTTAATGAGATGCAGGACCAGTCAACTATTCGGGTGTTTTACTTCTTGAAGAGCGGTAGGCTTAAACACGTTCGAAACTAATATATCCTTCGTCCAGTTTACATTTGATATCGTCTGAAGACGGCCAGCGGATAATAAGGTAAACAAGATAAAGTATAATCTGCATGTACATGTGTATGTATGTACGTGTGTGTGTATGTATGTATGTATGTAGTATGTATGTATGTATGCAGTGACATTTGTGGGGCTAGGAAGTATCACTATAAGCGTTCCGCACCATGTCTACAAATAGTAACAACAACGAACAATGTCTGCGCCTGTTGCTTGCACGTGGCAGGCAGGCCATATTGTCTAGAAATCAATGATGCGAGGCGAGGCGATGTTTTCCCCTGTCGCTCGCGCGTGGTGTAAATCCGCCCGGAGTGTGGAAGGTCGCTGGGTCAAACCTCGGGCTGATAGTTGTTGTTCCCCTGCTTGGCGCTCAGCATTAGAGAGAAGAATACAGCAACAGGTGGTCACTCAGAGTCACATTAATGTGTCTGAGTGGGATACTCTTGTTAACTGCGACATTAATAT
>JAUTBQ010195817.1:0-10060 GCA_032361185.1 Lepetodrilus ovalis | reverse complement strand
CAATTCTATTGAGAATAGAACATGGTTAAACTAAACTAAATTAACGGTATCCTATTTTATATCGTATTATTTGGACACTGAATGAATGCCATTTAATTTTTCTATACTTCAGATGCTACAACTGTGGAGAGATCAGCAACCATATTGCTGCCAAATGCCCATGCGGTCCCTTGACGAAGCGCTGCTACAACTGTCGTGCGGAGGACCACTTGGTGGCGGACTGTCCTCATCAACAGCAGCAGCAACAGCAACAACCACAACAGCAACAACCACAACAACAACAACAACAACAACAGCCGCAGTCTCATATGTTCGGCGCATCCTCGTCCTCCTCGATCGGTAGGAAGTCACGGAACGGCAACAGCAACGGAAACGGCTATGACAGCAGCGACCCGTCGTTGGGGATGTCTTCACTGGGTCCCGTCTGACAGCATACATCGACGCTAGTTCACTTTAAACCGGAACACGGCATGGGTGGTTTAGAGTTATCGCCCCTCTGTTGTTACTAGCGACAGACTTGTCACGTTGTAGTGAAAGTGCGAACGATCTGTGTGTGTATACGACTGACCGAAAAGAAAATGTGAACTGCCGCCATCTTTGCTCCAAAACCACGTTATGATGATCTCATTTGAGGCCACGTGATGACGCGAACGCACGTGATTGTCGTGGTGCTATGTGGCATGCTAGATAGAGAGCCCCTCGTGTCGCCCTTGCGTGGCGCATACTGTGGTAACCACGGGTACCCGAGCAGGTGCGAGGCATACCTCAGTATATTACCCCAATGTTCTTCGTTAGATTTCAGATGTGTTCATGCCAGTAGCACTATAGTGTTTTGTACGGGACAAGCACGTCCCTTGACCCTGACTTGTCTCGATGGATACGATACATATACATATAACTAAAACCAAAGATTTGCCTACTTTGGGAAAGCAAGACTAATACCCCTATCAAGTTAAGAACAAGTCGTCATAATGGGACCACCTTGCCTCCAGAAGGTATTACACAACGTTCACCTCACTTCCATAGAATCTATAAAAACAAAAGGACTCGGATATTTCCGACCAGTTTCGGTAAGTGACGTGACGTGCAATGGGACGAGCGACGTCACAAATGACGGTGTGAATATTGTCGTACTTTAAGCTACCTCAAGACAGCCACTTCCAGAAGAGGAGGCTTGCGAAATCCGAGCACAGGAAGAGAGACAGGGTCTTCGGACCGAGATTTGAGGGAGGGGTTTTACGGAATATGTGGGGAGGGAGGGGAAGGGTGGGTGGGTGGGCATTATTTTTTAGGGACTGAGGGTGGTATGCATATGAGTGGGTGGGTGTGAAAAGAGCAACTCCAACATCTATCTACCTCAGTACCCTGTATCAGGTATCTAAAGATGCTGTCTCACGTGACTGTACGTTGACCATTCTCACACATTGGCACCACGAGATGCTTCACGAACATAGAATTAACAGTCTTCTCGGGAACCAGGCCTGCTCTTCGGGAAAGGGTCGCACTGCCACCTGGATCTAACTCAGGGTATACGCCTTACATTTACTATAGCAGGAAGTGACGTAAACCTCGATTTACGCCCTGACTTCCGGTACGATCCTTTCGTGAAAAGCAGGCAGGGCCCAGCGATTACGAAACGTTTTGAGTAATATTTCATGCTCGAGCGGAAATTTTACATAGCGATTTGTGAACAAAACCTTGAGTTGAGCATGCAGTCGTGCATTTGAAGATAGTTTCAGTATTTCGGGCCCGGGTGACCAGGCTTTATAAGAGTCACGTGTTCAACGTTTGAACAAGCATGTAGTATGAATTTTCACTGGTTTATTTTCGTTTTCGGGTATTTCTGTGCAATATTTTAGAAATTCGGAACTATTATGTTCCAATATCCGTTTCCTAAATGGAATATTTGTTACCCTCCACTTGCTGGTTTAATCACAAGCACTATTCTACAGGGCTTCTCAGATTGGCGCCAGCATGGAGAAAGGTTAACTGTGTATGTTAAATAATAAATATCCAGTCCCACAGATGTCCAACGACGAGGTCACCCATGAGACAGTGTCTTTACTCTATATTATTTTTGCGGAGGTACCGTTTTTTTCTAGATGTAATTTGTACAACATTTATGTTGGGACATGTTAAAATTTTATTTTGTTGATGATTTTGTATTATGTGACGTCATCATTGGTGGATTCGTATCCTAGTCATTCTGATATAAGTGAAGTTGTCATTATGTTCAGACGCCGTTAGGAATGCTGCCTTTGCAATATATAGATCGATTGCACTGCTCTTTGAATATACACCAAAACATGAATTAAAAGGGGAACCAAAGAAATTAATGTACGAGAGAGAGGACAAAAACAAACATAATTTCAGGGTTCCAAACGAGTATTGGAAGTAGTCTGACAGGAAGCATTCACGATTGACATTGTGGGGGATATACCTCTTCCGTAGGGAGTAATACAAACTAAAGGCCACGAAGAGAGATTTAAAATAATAAATTTCGCATTGCCATATTTATGAAGATGGAATTACAGCGATATATTGTGAAAACAATCGAACTAAGATTGGCAGCAGACAATAAATGTGGGAGGTAGACCCACTCACTAAACTGTTTAGGAGGCATGCCCCGTTATAACGCAGGGCATGCAATAATCATATCAAACAGCAGAGGCCGGTGATTCGTGATGCTATTTTTTATACAGTTAACTTATATCTTAATCTGTCCTTAAATCTAGAACTACAACTAAGTGTACACATGTTGCCAAATTATGGTTGTTTCAATATTTCATATTTCTTGAAGTGAAAATTACAAAAGGAGTAAAATGTTTAAAACATTTAATAATACAATATTAATCATCCAAATTCATTTCTTCCATTGAAATTTGGACTACAAAGAATGGAGATAGGCGTGACTACTATTCGGCGATACAACATATATTATTATATATTATATACATGCAATAGAACGTATATATACACACGTTCATACGTTCACACAATATAACGCTACGAGCGTTCATTTTCACTTACACATACTCGAGATCGTTACAACTGTTTGTAAGACAAGTTATTCCGTACACGCATTCTGTAATTATATACACGCATGCGCATACATGCATTTGTTCCTAGTCATAACACAAGAGTTCATTGATGCCCGTTGTAAAGTGATCGGCACAAACACACACGCACACAGTCACATACACACGCACGCACGCACACGCATTAAATTTGTTCTGGAATCTCACGAAACAACCTGTCTCTGTTTTTCGTTTTTACTTTTACTTTGTGTTGTGTCTTAAAAACAATTGAATCGATCTCGCTTCCATGTAACATTCGTGAGAACATCCACACGAACCATAGAACTCTCTCATTTATTTTAACGAGGCATTCAGAAAACAAAATAGCAAAAGAAATCGGGCCATTGTGTAGAATATTCACTCTCCCGGTCGCTAACCAGATGAGTTAATGAAGATCGTGCAGCAATTTGACCAACTTGATCTGGCGACAATTAATTACATGCTTCCCCTCTTATAACTGTTAAGGCTTAGGTTCAAAATCGAATAAATACTGCACTGACCAGGGACTGTCATTAGATACGTTCTCATACTATCATTATGGGCGATTTCCGGTGGACAATTTGAAGCTATGATTTAGATTTATTCCACTTTTATTCCACTGGTCAAATTTCAAAAACCAAACGGTTGTACATCGCTTTTTATGGAATTGTCTTAAACATTTGTCAAACCAGTTGAGTTAGTTATCTTGCGAAGCCTTTAATATTAACATTCATAAGTACAGACTAGGGTTATAGGTAGCACAATGATCTGATATGGGTTGACTATTGGTTATCTGAATATGGAATCTGAGTTAACGATACACGAGTTAATACATATGATTACTGCATCAACGCACGGACAGCGATAGCTATTCAATACGCTTTGCGTTAAAAATATAAACAACGGAAACAAATGTCCAGTTCACAGACAGGTATTGGTAGTTGTTGGTACCCTTATACTGGATTTTCAGAAGACTACTGAAGGTTTCTTTGAGTGATTAAATCTCACTGCGTAATAGTTATTCTTTACTTTTTCGTCATGTACATGTGTGTTACGCGTGGTTTGTATTTATTGTTAAGAAGATGATATGATTGGCTCTTGCCATAGACGTATCACTGCCTTCATGCTTTTTATGCTGCCGCGGTCCTATATTCTGACTATTGCATTGGTACTTATTGCTGTAACTCGCAGTAACGAGTGTAAGCTGTTAGCTAGTCTGTTTCATTGAAAACGTAAAAGAATCGGTGTTGTGAACTACAGTGCTTTGCTGGTTAAGAAGAAACAGTGTCTTCTTGAGCGTCATGTACGCTTTTAAAATAAAAATCACGTGACTTGGCGGTTTGCATGTACGCGAGGTCACGTGCCTCGTACTATTAATGTCCAGCGAATCCTGTAACGTAAATTTGAAGGTGTTCACTGTTAACCGTTTGCACTTAGATTATATAACCAAATTTGACAACTTGTTGAAAAATAAAAGTTTATTTTTTATAATTTTAAGAAACCACAACGATTACAAATATTTCACCGTATCAGTATACTTAGCCAATGTGTTTTTCCTTGTTAAAGTTATAGGTATATGTGTTATATACAAACATCCCCTTCTACCAATTAACTGAACTTCGGTATAATATATTTGTTATAGATAAATAAATAAATGACGCAAACTAGAAGTCAAGATCGCGTGTCATGCAAAGTGAAAGTCAAATACATTAACAAATAACATTATAGGTCCCAGATTAATGCCAATTGTCAACAATATTACATTTCCAAAAATTATGGTATATCGACCATAATTATTAAGTAGGCCGGTATGTATAATCGTATTTACACGCGCCTTAAATTCATCTCAGCATAGCTACCGTGGCTTGGACGTTTATACAGTATTATTATGTAACGATTCTTTCAAGAATTGCGACAGCTTTCAATGGGGATACCACATTCCATCCTTGGTTGTCAGTAGGGTGTGGTGCGGGGGTGGGGATGCAGGATGGGCCGGGGGGTGGGGGAGGGGGACAAGCGATGGAAGCGTGGAGAGAGATGCTCAGACATACGGGTTTGCTGATATAGTCCCACAGTGCAGGTGTACAGTTCAGGGTACCCTTTCACAAAGCTCTCTTAGCTACAAAGATACCACAGCGCTCTCTTAGCTATCGGCAAAGAGAGCGCTATGCTCTCTTAGTGGATAAGAGAGCTTCGTGAAATGATACCCAGTTATGTAAATAATGAAATGCGCATTGCCGTTTGATTATTACCATATTATTCGCAATTGATCCAGAGAGAGGGCCTTACACTGATTCGCTCCAAACCAGTTTTGAAACTGTTCATATTCGATTATTTACAACAAATTCGTTGACTTTGTATTTTTCTATTCTATCGTGGAATGAGAATGCCGAGTCGTGACTTCCGATCTCTTCTGAATTGTTAGATTATGTTAATTAATTAATTATTATTAACTTTTTACGGCTTCGCATAAACTACACTATTAGAATAGCTTATGTGTATTAATATATATTACTTTACTTTTCTGCATTTAAATCAATATTGAATCAATCAAATTGTTGTCCTTATGAAATGGTTGTTACTCCTCCTTTTCTTTAAAACACTTTGCCAAAGACGTACTGAACACGCCAGGCTGCTACCGGTCTTCCGTAATGACGCATGCGTAGCGTGGCTCCAGTGCACATTATTTCCGCTTTAAGTCCATCCGGGCTCTCAGGTGTACCAGACTGATATTGAAAATAAGCTAGTACAGTCAGACCTCGTTATAACGGTCTCCGTTAAGACGGTTTCTCCGATTACCGGTCAACTTTTAACCAAGATGGGTTGTTTTTTTCCTACTATATGCTTTAACTCGACGAACGATTGACCCGATGATCCGGTTGTTTCGCTTACCGGTAAAATGTCATCATAAATAGGAGTATCCGGTTTAATGGGGTCTGACTGCCTTGTAAATGTTATATACGGATACGTACATTTGTCTATATATAGATACCACGACGCGACTGACACGTGACTTTGTACATTGTAATGGGCGTCAACTGACGTTTTGATTGACATGTCTAGTGCTTATTAGTAGTGCTAAAAAAAACAGATTGCGAAATACAGTGTATACTTCTACGTTTATGCACACTTGTTGAAATATCTCCATGGGTGCGGATTAATTTCGGATTTTTTTATTTATCAAATGATTTTTTGTTTATTGTTCTACGTTACTATGTATAACGCCACGGTTCAGGCCGCAACTTAAATGTTTACAACCGAGTTCAACCTCTCATCTTTATCATCTTTTTTTTTGTCAGCACAGTCACGTCATATATTTTCACATTCAACCTTTCATCAATCAATTGTTCAATCATTCATCAATCAACTGTTCAAACCCTCATTCATACCGGGAAGTTAGACTCTCCCGGGGAAACCTCAACAGGTTGTAAAATCGGTCAGAGTCAAAACACGAGTATTCGGGTCGCCATGGCAACAAAGTTGTTCATATGTTTATCATGTCAAGAAGCATTTGCATGATTCAGGAGTCAGAATTGTCGTCATTTTGAAGTCAACATTTCAACATATTTGATTTCGGGAGTTTTTGTTTTGATACAGAAGTAATTATATCGAAACGGTTGGCGAAAAACAGTTGCCATAGCATAGTCTGGTATAACAGGGCGAACATGCTGAGTCATAATATCATAGGAGTTACTTCCCTTAGCTTGCAGCTTCCGGTTGCCTGAGAGATGATGATATTCTCTTGGTTCGATGTCAGTTTGGTCATCAGTGCTGGCTTATCACGATATTTCAAACTCAATGGAATGTAGCAATTGTCTGATTGGATTCGAAAGCTTAAGGGAACTAACTCAAATATCATAATACATACTTCATTGTTTGAATCCTTCTTTTCCCGCTTGCAGATACGCGTATTGTTCTGTGCATGTCCAATACACGATTGTGTCCTTCCTCATAGAAGAGCGGTGAAAGAAGGGCGATAACTCGCCATGGTCCCTGTCCAACTTCAGTCGGTTCAGGTCGAATTACATCTCAGGGATCACTCATGCATTATACATTGGCTCTTTGCCGGATGGGGGCGCTCCTCTCGTCTCGCGAGAAAATTATATTATCTCGCGAGATCTACGTATTTTCTCACTCATGTTAAATCATTATACGAATTCCAAAGCTGTGTGGTGATGTCCCCTTTTTTGCCCATGCCACTTGTCAATTATATACTGAACCAAAAATACCTCCCGTGTCCCCCATCCGGAAATCTGCAACGTCTAGGTGTATATTTAATGCAATATGACTGTCAAATGACCTCAGCTTGAAAACAGTGATTAAGAAATATGATTACTAGTAATATATTGTGAAGCAAGCTTCAAAAGCTCATTGGTGAATAAGTGACGTAATCTGAAAACAAAATCAAACAAAAACAAACTGCCATTATTGGGGATATAATTATCGGAGATGTTTAGATTATGACGTCACTTCCTGTTTTCTAGCTGCGGTTATAGCCCATTGTACAGAGTAGTCGTTTGTGCCGCATATACAACGTGTAGCCATTGTACAATTTATTCCATGATGTAATTTCCATTCTTAAGTCTCAAAGACGAGATAAAGAGATACATTCATCAACATTTATTCGTTTTATTATTTCTGTGTTTCTCGTTTTGGAAGATGTTAACCAAATGTATCCATACCCATGCCTACCATCGCCATCTTGAGAATTCAACAGAAAAAAAGACGCTTAAGAAAATCCACAGATCATAGACTAACCAAATGATCTTGAGCGATACAATAAGAAACCAATACAAAGAAAATACGAAATACGAATAAACGGATGAACAAGAATACGGTGTGGTTGGCTAATGGCAAGGTTCACGAATGGTCATCTAGGGGACAAACGACAAAACGTGGAATTGTTATCAATTGGGTCTTGCATAGTAGAGGATACAAGCCAATTAGTAATACAATGAAGGCGAAACACAAACTAGAATTATACCATCTGTTGGTTACTTTAGTGTAGGCCTAACAGACGATATCGAATAATGTTCTTGGTATCCTTTCTCGAAGCTCTCTTATCCACTAAGAGACTGGTAGCGCTCTCTTAGCAGTGTATTAGCTATCGGCAAAGAGAGCGCTACCAGTCCCATAGTGGATAAGAGAACTTCGTGAAAGGATACCCTGGTCAATACAATAACTCATTATCATGATATCCCTGCAGGACACTAGCAGGATACATGTGTATCAGGTGTCCAGGGTATCCTTTTACAAAGCTCTCTTATCCACTAAGAGACTATAGCGCTCTCTTTGCAGGGTATTAGCTAGTGGATAAGAGAGCTTCGTGATGGAATACCCATGAGGTTTCCTGTTCAGGACATCCACACATAACGCTGGGGTGCCGTCTGAAAGTTGGATGTCCTGCAGAAGGAAACACCAGGTCACCCTGATGTGCAGGCTTTCTACTGAGATCCGTTAAATGACCTTCGATATATTTTACTCTAGATCGTAAAACCATTACCAGGTTCCTAGTGAAGGATTACTCTTGCATGGAAGTTTTGCAAAGGTTAAATTTCTATTTTAAATATTCTATTAGCACAGGACTCCTTCTTTCCTTTGACGAACAACCTAAATTAGATTGTCCTTCGTCATACTCAAAGATTAACTTAATTACCTTTGTCGAAGTAATTATAGTATTTGAATATTTCATAAATCTGCATTCATCATGTTCCAATGCCAGCAATTCTCCGAACAAGTTCGTATTGATAAAGTTAATTATATTGTTTGCATGCATGGCTGCATTCGTCTTCATAGATTACTCTGAACCATGTCTTCAAGGTATCAGTGTAGCGAACTAACGTTGTAGCTTCCTTTACTTGTATTTATCTGTTCTCCTAGTAGTTTCAAATTGGCCCTATTAGCTAATGCACGATTGCAAACGGTTTGCCGTCTGAGGTTTAAATCCACCTCGTTGTTGGACTTATTCTGATCACGGCCAGGGATGGGTTACAGGCTTGAAAAGTTCCTGGTGGTTAGAGAAGCATATGGATCTGTATTAACAGAGGTATTACACAACCGAAGCCATCATGTTTGATCTTGAATACGCACATCAATTTCTTTCAAGCCTGATGGCGCTTTATCAATATAGGACGCCGCGAGAAGACAAAACATACCCGAGGTTAATTGCCTTCGACGGGTTGGTCTACTCGGCGTCGTCAGTATACGTCATTGGATTGTCCTTCAACACAGAGGCTAGATAAAGTGGGCATTTCGGGAAGATAGCGAGTTTAGAGAAATGGAATAAACATTTAAAACGACCTCGCTATCAAAGGGATGTAATGGGGCATGCAGCCTGCAATCAATACGGTTTCCAGGATTGCGTACGGGAATGGTCGATTGATGGCGGATGAAAACACCTACAAGACCGAGAAAACAATAAACAGAGAATGAGAAAGAGCTTTATTGGTATGTTTATGAAATCCTAGTTTTCAACGATGCGCCGATCAATACTAGATTCAATACAGTTAGCAAAAGAAGACGTATAAAAGAGGAATTCTGTATGTATATAGGCCTGCATTCACTACTGATTCTATTTGTAAGAAACGTGTTAAGGCCTTACTATACCGGTAATGTTAAATTTACTATACCTAGTGGTAACTTTACTTGTAATTTTATGATCTGCGATGAACGTTTTAATGATAATGACATGTAAACATGTACGCGTTCCTCCCAAAGAAGTTAAATACTGAAATATGTCTCTCGCCATATTGTATATAGATCAATGAAATACATTTAGTGTTGAAGGTGTAAAGACTTATTATGACCCTCCTCCTTTTCAACTGATTTTACTTCATATTCTAACAGTTCTAAAAGTGGAAATACTATCCAGTTATCTATTTAACTGTTACAATGATAAGATGTTTCTCAAATAGGTTTTAAGATGTGCGCGGGAGCGAGAAAAGTGGAGATGTAAGGAGAGAGGAAAATAGATAAACACACACATACACACACACACAAACATA
>JAUTBQ010195806.1:0-10061 GCA_032361185.1 Lepetodrilus ovalis | reverse complement strand
GTAGAAAGGTTTTTGGAAGTACAAACATGATTATATGTATGTCAAGTGAATGTACTTTGTAGTTGTAGCTAACAACTGGTCTAAAACGACCATAACTATCTGTGATAGTATGCCTTTAAGTCTCAAGCTGTTTATAGGATACAGCCACAGAATATGGGACCTAGCTATATTATTAACTACATCATTTCAATCAAGTAGCATTGTTCAAAACGAGACTCATAACTAATGCTACCATTTTAATGATGTATAAACTATAAATGCATTGTTGTCTCGCGTTCAGTCGCTTATAAATACTGTACGTGAGATTCTGGCCAAAACCACGCTCCGTACTTTACAACACCACGTGACATTATGTTATCGAAAAATCTCGCGTTACGAAATATGCTTTAGGTAATCGACACCCGACAAAAGGTTTGTCGATTTAAGCGCGTGCACTTCTAAATATGGTAAATGAACGTCGACGCATGAGTGCCTGAAAAATACATTTTAACGGGTGCTGGTATATCTAAAGTGACTGCAGCGCTTCGCACCCATGGTTGGGGAGTGAGGTGTGAACTGCGAACTCCGACGTTACAATGCGAGATCAGTCAAAGATAGCATTGAAACAATAACATTGGGGGTAAATAAAACATCAGATTTGTGAAAAGTGTACAACGACCTGTTTTTCTTTTCTTTTCTTTTGTGTTTTGTTTTGTGTAAGTTTTACTTTTATTGAATTGGGTTCTTTTTATTAGTATTTCTTTTTTCTTTTCTTTTTTCTTTTTTTCTCTTTTGTTTTCTTCTTTGATTTTTGTTATGCGGTTGTGGTCTTAACGGCAAGATGGAATTTCTTACTTGATACAACTTGCAAAAACAAGTGTCAACGAATCGCCCAACAAGGATGTAAATGTTCCTTAATAAATTTCACATACTATTTGACATATACCTCTCCCTGTGGTATAACCAGTTTCATACTAGTGCCTACTACACTTACTCTTCATACACTTCCTAACATATGACCATAACTAAATCTGTAGTTCAGTCACAGCAACATAGCGCATATAGTTAAAATGAAATCTAAGCTAAAGACAAAAATACAAACAAATCTAAGCTCATCAAAATCAAATCTGCACTGAAGATCAGATAGTTTGACATATATTATACGCTATGTCGAGCAGATAAGGAATGTTCAAATATTTAAGGAGCGAGCCTTGAGATATGACTTTAATTGCATTGATTTGCCCTATATGGCTAGCATTGCATGAGACAATACTGAGACAAAAGTAGTCTGCATAGATCAACATTAGTCCCAACAGTATAGGCTCAGTAATCTAATACTAGTAGTTAAACTTCAGTTCTACGTAGATCAAACACTGTGCCTCAAAAATACAATGACAGTAGTCTTCATGGATCAGACATTGTTTGTCGACAGGAATACTGCAGTAGTCTTCAACGAACAACCACTATCTCAGAGAAAAATGTTGTCGCTAATGACCAACCATTATCTCATGAAGGAACATCTAGTCTGCATAATTCAACCACTGTCATTGAGACAACATAGGTATCGTCTCCATCGACGAACCACTGTTTCTCTTAGAGATAGTTGAGAAACTACTTTCCAATGAGACATACCATTCTCTCAATAGATGAGACACCCAGTAGTCTCCATATGTCAGTCAGGATGTCTCAGTCAGACACGTCTCTGGATCAACCACTGCAGCCCATAGACCCCTAGTAGTTCTCATCAGAAACACATTTAAACAGCCATGTTTGTACAAGCCTGGAGTGGAGACAGCTTCTGAGTTATGACGTGTCCCTCAGACTTTAAGCTTTATGTTCCTTGAAAACAGCTATAGGGAATTTATGACGCGTGCTAGAACAGAGACGGTCACGCCTCTATGCTAGATACTGTTATCAACTTACACGATTTTTCAACTTAACATGTTTAAGTCGTTTAAAGGACATGGGCGAATCTGTTTGAATGGGTGTCCCAGACCACTAACATTCAAACCTCGGTTATTGCTTTTTCTATGTACGCTCACAGTTATATTTAGAATATAAACATCTACAATTGCAATTCCACATCCAAATTTCACGCGTATGTAAGAATCATCTTATTATTCGTGTAGGTATTATATGTACAAAGGAAAAGGAATACGTTTGAGACCTAGGGAAAAGAAATGCGTTTGGGAACACAGCACTTTAAAATATAAATTCTGATGAAATGGAAACATTTGCCTCTTTTCATAAACACCAAGGTTCCCGAAAGTCTCGTTGCGATGGCAACCGGATGTCACTGGATCTCCCGACTGTCTGGTCCTTGAAGACCACGTGAGTTTCCTTGACAACGCTGAGCAAGGCAGCTGTTGCTTCTTCCATGGAGAGACCTAACAAATAAAACTGCCACCACATTGCTGAGATGTCATTTCAGTGTCCCTTGTGCTGTGTTATACCGTCATGAGTAGGCTACATTGATGTCATGTCAGTGTCCCTTGTGCTGTGTTATACCGTCATGAGTAGGCTACATTGGTCAACCGATACTTACACTGAATGTATACCCTACTGTTCCCTGTTCCTTACAGGTGTATGTGCGTGTGAGTGTGTGTGTGTGCGTGTGTGTGTGTGTGCGTGTGCGGATATGTGAGTCTCTCTCTCTCTCTCTCTCTCTCTCTCTCACTCTCTCTCTCTCTCTCTCTCCCTATCTCTCTTATTTTTTTTATATATTTATGAAATCTGGGTCATGTGGCCTGTAATTCTGAAATAGATCTTGTCTTGTCTTGTCTTGTCTTGACTTGTCTTGTCTTGTCTTGTCTAATAATTAAATAATAAACAGGTTGGTTAAGTGAAGATGTTCGAACCAGACCATAGAATAAACCAACCATATGTTCAATCATGAAAGTAAGTATTTCTGGAGACAAGCTGTTTTTGAAGCTCTCGCGCACTAAAGAAGCCAAACAAAGACGCAGCACAGTATGTATAATATGTAAGTATTACACAACCGTTGAGTATTCCATATTCCAAATATGTCACATTTTACAAATGTGCTTCGTTATGGATAAATGAAACATTGATTGCAAGTGGCGTTAAATAATAATTCCATGCATGCATTCGAAATGTCCTACACATGGCAATTCCATTACAGATTGCAACTATGTACAGATGCTTAGCAAAAATAAATTCGTTATGATTATTCAGAATATATGGACGATTCACACTTTTTTCCACATAACTAAATTAGTAATTTGTTCTTAACTACCTTGTTTGATATTCTGTTTAGATGTCTGTTTGTAAACTTGTATGCATACATATTACTAAATATGTCAGAGGGATTAAAAACTAAATTCTTGGAATATATGTCTCTTCCTCAATCAAAGTAATGCACCTAAATTCATTGACCTACCCTGTAACTTGTCGGTGATTGTTGATATGTGTTGTCGAGAATATAGTACAAAAACAGCAACAATTACTCGATAGAAAATCAAATGGTCGGCCATTGAAATGATCCTTTCATAGCTGACACGGCATACAGAAAATGCCAACAACAGCAGAAATACTAACCACGGGTGTTTGTACCCCATTATTGAAGGCTGATATCGAACCGAGATAGTTTGCAGGCCTTTTTTTTCTATAGTCAGTTACTCGTGACGACGAAACATACACTCTATTTACCCTCCCCGAGAAAACCATATCCCATGGTGAGGTATTCAAACAAAACTGCCTCTTGAAGGTAAGGCAACGTAGATTAATAATACCATTAGTTTACATATAAGTAAATCAAAGTCTGTTTCACAAATTCTTGAATTGTACAAGCTGTTGTCAGATATTTAAATGTGATTGATTGTTGTCATAGTCAATATCAATGTCATAAGTCTTATCTACACACTGAACGTACGGTAATATGATATAGAAACACATAGATTTAATTACGTTGTTTTAATTACATAATGATTAAAACTTTCCCCAACACTCAATAGTTTAATATTTTACATGAATTGAGGTTACGAAGCATTACTTATCTTGTCTTTGATGCATCAACTGATCTATGAAGGAACGTAATCGTGTCGTTTAATATTCTAGGCGTACCACTTTGAGTTATGTCTCCTTGCATTAATATAATGAAGGAAATTAAAATAGGACCACATTCGGGTTGACGATTGCTAGTTTACCAAGAATGGTAATATAATCAGTTTACGTATTATAACTTTTAAGAACTATACTGGTCTACGTATATTCAATAAACTCAAGCACTTTTCTCCGTTCAACGCCATACTACTGATTATTATTCAGATGTGTATAAGTGAATTTTAACATTATTCAGACATTTCCAATGTCATTATGCAAACAATAAAATTATGGCATCAATATTCTTACCAACTATTAGTGTATACGTACTTACGTAACTCATGAATGTGGCATGCCTGTCAACGGTACCGGGTACGTCTATTCGTATGGTATGTTGGCACTAAAAGGCGAACATCGTACGTCATAGTGAACCAATAAAGCGTGAAGGACCGTGTGACAGAAGATAAAAGGCTAGTTTCTCCGTTCATGATGACTGCGAATGCTAACAAGACGTTCAAGCATAATGTAACGAAGAAGTTTTTTGAAGTATAGAACTATAGATATTAAACATTAAAGCTGGTTCGCTTTACATACGTACTGCATACAAATAATCTCTTATAATACTAATACCATACTATTGTGTATGTATTTTGTGTATTTATTATTCAGTTTCATTTCAGTGACGGCATTGGATTTTCCACGAATGTGATCATATAAATGATAGGGTAGTAATGCCTGAAAATAACTAGAATAATACGATGTTTTTTCATACGTATTAAATAATGTAAATAAGATATTGTGCATATATGCATGTAAGAGTCAGTTAATATGTAGGTCAAATTATCGATAGTGTAACATAAACGACTCCACGCCAACATGACATATCGCTATCATAATCATATCACTACTGGTGATACTCAGGTATGTGTAATTGACTATACGCCAACATGACATATCGCTATCATAACCATATCACTACTGGTGATGCCCAGGTATGTCTGAAGTGGAAGATGTGCCCGAGTATCTGAAGTGTGTGGTATGCAGGGAGACGCTCTCAGACCCCATCACTCTACAGTGTGGACATACATTCTGTACCGCTTGTGTCATCACCAACCCCGGGGAGAAGGAACACGAATCCAGCGGTAAAACATATACTTAGGACAATTTGTATTGAATTTCTATTATAATTTGCATGTTAGTTCTCTTAATAAGGATTTGTTAGTTTAACAGATAATATACCGGGATCAAATAAAATGCATTTCTAGTGGCATTGCCTTTCATATAATATTAGCAGATATATCGTTGATTAGATAGTTAGATACACGATATTTATTATCTAACAAGGGAAAATTGCTTTTACCTCATTAAGACACACATGTATGCTTATACATAAATAAACACACACATGACATAATAGTATCACACGAACAAGGATAAACGCAAATGAGATAGCGAAACATTTAATAGTCAATATTCAATTTGAAGGTAATTATTCGGCAATAATCTCTGTGGAATGCAATGGCCTGTTTCGTTCTATTTAAACAAACTTATTGAGAAGGAATACGGGTTTCTTTCCATACTAGCACGGAATGTGTCCTTCATAATGGTTTGAACCAGTGTCAATATACCGATATTAGTATATTTAAACGATATCAAATTTCAGATGGACAGTCTATTACATGTCCGCTTTGTGGCACAGAATCTAATCTTCCCGAGGACGAACAAGCTGAAAATGGTCTGGCCAAGTCTGTTAATACCGCGTACTTCATCAATGGTCTTCTCGACACACTGACGCCACATCATGAAGGTAGGGACTATATAGCGTGCATAGCGTTACTTTGATATTTTATAATGATTCCATCATGGGTTTTCTACCAATATATTTAATTAAAAACGTAATATCAGCTAGAACTTGGAACTATAGACAAGAATGAAGTGCTGCGTAAGCGGTAAACTCCAGACATTCATATATGGGCATTGGCAGCGGTCTTGATATAGATATTTAGTCCTCGATCAGTCTCACTACATTCATGTTCAAAAGTAACGCCTGGATATTTGGCGTCTCGTTGCATGTCAAAATCTGAAAAGGAGCGAAAAGATATCTGATTTTAATTAGATTGATCCTGGATATTTGTAATGTTTGAAGATAAGTATTCTTTAATTCAACATGCATATATCAATTCAATATTAATTATTACTATAAATATCACACAGATGCTGATAAATTCACGTGCACCGTCTGCGGTGGTGACGACGATGCCAAGAGAGCAAGACGTCGGTGTGCAGCATGCGGACATGCCATGTGCCAGGACTGTCTCCGTGTGCACGAGAAGCTGCAGCCGACACACGAAACTGCCGACATCAGCATGGAACCGGTACAAGCCGGAACCCCGAGACCAGTCACGTGCGGCAAGCATGGCAACTCTCCCCTGGACCTCTACTGTGAAGACTGCGAGAAGATCGTCTGCCAGAGATGCTGCATTCTGAATCATAAAGGCTGCAAGAGCGTACTCCCGATCGATGAGGCAAACGTCAAGCTGTGCCCATTATTGGAACAACACAATCGTGATCTGGAGAAAGAAATCCCAGAACTGGAATTGAATGTAGAAGGGAAGAGAACTCGAGCAGAGGACCTAGAGGCTAATTTGAAGGCTACAGAGCAGGAAATAGATGACGCTGTGGATGAGATTGTGGAGGAGCTTCACGACCAGCAGAGACAGCTAAAGGACAAGATTCAGCAGGCCAGAGATAAAGATGTCTGCTACCTGCTGAACGACGTAAAGGACAAAGAGATGAGACTGGCAGACAAACGGCAGAGATTTGAACTGGCTCGTGCTGCTCTGAATTCGGACAACCCCATGGATCACTATGAAATGTACAAGATAATGGTGGCAGCAAAGAGCGTTAATGACCTGTCCAAGAATAAACCGTCCGCAGATAGCAGTGAGCTTCAAGGGATGACATTCATTGATAATAAAGACGTGGTCATTTCTCAAATACAACGCAGAAGAATTGGCTACATGACTGTTGAAGAAAGTCGGAAAGACGTGAAAGAGAAACTGAAAGTAGATACCCAGGGAAACTACTTGTATGACATGACTGTTGTCACTCACGAAGATAGCAAGCACATCGTTGTAACACTCCCCTACGGTAAACTCGTGTACGTATTTCAGAGAACTTCCGGCGAGCCCATCAGCAGCATATTTCGACTCGGCAGCCAACCTTATGGTGTTACACAGCTGGAGCCAGGAATAGCAGCTGTAGCTCTTCCCAAGAAGAAGCAGATATTGCTGCTCAAGGTCCACCCGCAGCTCGAGACAGACTCCGTGATCAGAACCCAACTGAGATACATCGGAATTACAAGTCTCACCGCCTCCACAATGGCCGCTAGTGGAGAAGACGCCGCCTTCATTGACATCATAGATCGGACCGGAACTAGACTTCGGTCTTTCGGGGCGGACATGTTTGTCAAGCCCTTGTTCCTGGCCACAAGTCTGGACAACCACATCCTCGTGTCCGACTGGAAGAGCAGGAAGGTTGTGTGCGTGAGTGGTGAAGGGGAGGTAATCTTCCGGTACGATCCTGAAGATGTGGCAATGCTTGATTCTCCTTGTGGAGTAGCTCAGAGTGTTCGTGGGGACATCTACATCGTGGACAGAACTCGACACACTGTCATCCAGCTGGATCAGACGGGACAATACGTCAGGGAGAGGCTGACATTCTCAGATGACGTCTCCGATCCCAACTGTGTTTGTGTTGACAGTGATAACACCTTGTACGTATCTGTGGATAACCGATATATTCACATGTATGACATGAATACAGTCAGAGAAGACATCACGTCACGCAATGATGTATCCCCGCCTATCATTAGGTCAGGCACTGTAGTTATTTCCCCTTCCTCAATGTAGTGCTGAAGCAGTGGTAACATTAAACAAGTCTACACATTTTGCTGGGGAAATGTATTTGACATTGGGATAGCTCAGTTGTACTCAAGTGTATTGATTTGCATTTGTAGAATGAATCTGATATGTATATTATTTTAGTAAATGTTTGTTAAAGTGACAAAAGCCTCCGGTATAGAAGATATTCAAACAAGGATTATTTTGACTGTATTATGTTATATATCCACACTATTCAAATAAAGCGCAACAACGATATAATATCCATAATAAGGTTAAAGGCATAATATCACAGATGTTTATGCTTGTTTTAGAGCTAGTTCTTAGCTCTAACTGCAAAGTACATTCATTTGACATGCATACAATCCTGTTTGTACTTCCAAAAAGCTTTCCACAGCTGTGTGGTTCACAAATCTCCACTCCAATCCTCCCTATAGACAACCCGCTTCTTTATACATCAGTAAAAGGGCAGATAACTCTCATTCCTGCTCGCATTCCTTCTTAGAACAGTGATGCATCACAGGACAAGATAAATAGCGGAACGTTCCCTTATTTAACATAAAATATTATTCGTTTTATAACTATCGAGTGCTGGGGGATAAGTACATGAGTAAATAACAACTTTTGGGTGGATAAATCAAGCGTTGTTAATCTCGGATCGAAATTAGTTTGTCCATTATGCAGGTCAATCAACTGTGATATGCCTTTAAGTAGTTTTTAATTCCTTCTTACTACATTTGAAACAACACACCAATCAATGAACATGATTTGTCTTGACAACAGGTTCGGAACCTCCTTTCATAACATTATGGACGGACATAGCGAGTGTCAGTTAATCTGATGGTTATCTAAGTTGATTTATTTAAATCACTATATTTCGTTTTAATTGTCGATGATAATTATGTTCATTTGTATTTTATCAACATTTCGTGTTTAGTGTTTGCCAAGTCATTTACCAACCAGAATGCATAGGCTTGAACATCCACGTAATAATAATAATAATGTGCAGTTTAATATAGTGCCAAATCCACGCTATAGCATGCTCAGTGGATCTATATGCATTCACTTCCTTCTCAACTCCCTGGGGAGTATACAACCCAAGCTGCCATACAAGGCGCTACAGGGTTATCATTCACATGTCCATCTAATCCTTCCTGGTACCTATTCTATTTACTGAGTGAACAGAGGCATGTTCGAATTAACAGCAATAATGAAGACTGGCGCAAGATATGTTAAATATTTCTTCCGCTATTGCCATGGAGTATTTACATTGTGCGTTACATCTTGTCTACAAATATGGTACAGGATTATTTAGAATTAGGCATGTTACTGTGCCTTTGAACACAATATTTTATCAAATTTTTAAATGTAGTTTCGCCGTGGATAGATATGTTCACGTAAAGAGTACCGAAAAGCTAGTTATCTCAAAATAGGATTCCTTTGTAGACAGCAACACAGGTAATATATATAGGCTATTTGTTATATATTTTTTTATTGTGTTTGCTTTTCACACAGAATGAGGAATAAAAGTTAAATACAAACATTCGAAAACCAGATTATGTTCCATTTTTTTTTCCCGTCCAAGATTTCCCTGTTACATGACTCGATTTATGTATTTAAAAAAGAAACCACTCTGCAGATTCGCTACTCTTTCTCTGATTATCTTCTGGATAATACTATCTAAAGTTTAAATAAAAAAGAAAAAGGAAGTTGAATTTAAACAGGGACGTCCCACAAATGTATACTAGTACGGGGAGTTCCCGTATTTAGGCCCACCCGAAGTTTAGCCCATGGGCCTAAAAACGTTTGAATGTTTCTAATTCACATTCTCTTCCAAATGTTGCCGGTCAGTTATTGAAAACATTCATAGGTTTTCAGTCCTGTTAATCGTTTTCTTGTTCTGGCATCCAATGGTTAACGGATTTTTTTTGTTCTTAGTTGGGTCAAAGTTGTTGCTTCAAGTGCCAAAACTAAATTTTGTCTATTTTTCGCACCTGAAACACAAAATCCCAATATTTAACGGGTACTTCCGAATTCAAGCCCTAGGCCTAATTTCGGATTAAAAGATTCTATTTCAAAAGTGGCATTTTCCGTAATTAAGCCCGGGACCTAAATACG
>JAUTBQ010195795.1:2500-10061 GCA_032361185.1 Lepetodrilus ovalis | reverse complement strand
CATATATTGTAACTGTGTTAATGCATGTAAAATCTCTATATCTGTATGTTAGAACTGGAATGGGCAGAATACACGCGGCCTAGGAATGGACGAACATATTTAAAGTTCTATTTGATTTTGTAATAACTGTTGTAACGTTTATTAAATCTAATGATGTCTAATTTGACTGTAGCTATTATCACACGTAATTCTGATGTTAAATACCGATATTCCACCGTGACCATTGGAAACATAAGCATATATATATATATATACCATTGCCATCAGTATGGTGGCGTGACAAATAAATATACATTGTGTACAAGAACACTTTGCGTGTGGGTTAATGTTCAACATACTTGTTATGAAATTACCAACGTATACCAACATATCTATCTACCTGTATTTTGTCCAGAGAGTACTCTTTGCTGATATGACAGACATCACTAAACATTGGTGACAATGCAATATGTTGACAAGTAACACGACATGCTCGCATATATTGATATACAGGATAAATCACAGATCATGGATGATATCAGATATCGGATAATGAAAGGTATGTTAGTTAATGCTATTGAATTAAAGTAATGTAACCTTAAAGTAAGTATACCGGGTCTACTATATTTATCCGTAGCAATGATTTCAGGGTAGCATTGATAAATATTACTAACAATGCAACATGTTGACAAGTAACATGACATGTTCGCTTGTATCTATATTTATAAAGATATTGATATGTATATGTAAGGACACATGGGTGTATCTCAGGCCGGTTCAGTATTGATAATGTATTATTGCAGTGCAATGCTAGTAGTGTAGTAGAACCACTGCTTGCTCTCGTCGTTACTATTCCTTTCCCTAAGGTAATTATCAGTGCAAATTCAAAAGTTTACATTCGCCGCCTGATTCCATCACATACAGTTGCCCACCTTTACACAGACACATACACTGGCAGGAGAATACACTCTGCAAGTAACCACGAAACTCTCCTGTAAGTCTGACAATGGCTAGCTCGCCTTTGTACAGCATGCAAATGTCTCCAGATGGTGTGGGCACCATGTCGGCCATGTCGCGGCCATTGCTGTCAGGTAGAGTGGACTCGGAGATAATTCTGCCAGACTTTGACATCCTGACCAGTACGGAATTTACACAATCAAACGCCGTCAGTTCTTGGTTGTCATTAACGAAGAATGGTATATCCACCCTGGGCTGGGAGAGAATGCGGAATGTCTTCATAACCTTACCCTGCAATGTCAGTAGTTCTACAGACGCCAGTTGGAGGCAGAGAGCGGCCACAATACCCAGTCTGTATGGCAGCAGTCGTGTGTAGCTCTTCTGAACTTTGAACTCAGAAACCAGTTTGGGTTCATTTCCGGTGCACATGAGAGCGAGTTCCTTGTCCTGAGGGAAGCTGAGCATGATCCTGTCTGCAGAAGCTTCAGCTACTCCATGTGGAATCCTCTTTAGAGTTAGACTGGACAGGAATGTGTCGTTAAAGAACACTTTGATGCAGGAATTTGCGCGATCTACTAGCACGAGACTTGTATCGGAGAGAACGACAATGGCGGTGACTATAGGTAGGTGGTCCTCGTCAGGAAGATGAGTTGGAAATCTTTTCACCACCTCTGAAGAAATCACGTCATGTTCTCTTCTTGTACCTATTGGAAGGTTAGACTGGATGTTGACTGTTTCTAGAGTATTCTCAGTCATCCATGGCCTGTTTGCTGTTGCTGTTGGTGGTATTAGCGCTATTCTCGTTATGCCATCTACAGATTTGTTGTTTACTGGCGTCGAATGTCGACTGACATCCTCGCTCGAACGTTGTTTTTGATATTCGTTCAGTTTACGAAATTTCTCATCTGCCGTATCGTCAACAACGTAAGATGGCTGATCAACGAGAATTGTTGGCAAATCCTTTGAAAGTTCACCGGGAATACAAGTATCTTTATTTGAACATGCTGTTCCAGCAGAGGATTCCATTACAGCTAGAGACGCCGGTCTGGTCAGTGGACTTGTCTTGGGGACTGTCACGTCCGCGGTCCCCCTGTCATGTCCATCCTGGCCACTGGACATTAACTGATCTGACGAACAAGACCTTGTCATATGCACAGGCGGTCTGCCGTGTTCGTTCTCTGGATCAGCTGGAATGTTTGAGTTATAAACCTGTATAGTGCCAAGTGTGAAATTACTCTTGAAAGCTGAGAAATCTGGATTGAACGACATCCTCATTCTGTCACAAGGACGCATCTCCGACAAACTAATACGCTGCAGGATATCCTCTATGTCCTTTCTTAGTGAAGAGGATTCGGCGGTATACATGCTGCTTCCTGGCGCCACGATCGTTTCTGTTCGCGTCTTCAAATTCAATAAATCTTCAAGATATTTCCTGTCAATACCTAACTGTTTATGTAAGCTCTCTTGCAACTCCTCGTGCTTTCTGTCTATCTTGTCATACATCTCCTTCTTGGCACTGTCTACTGCAATATACAGATGCGCAGCGTGTCGCGTGACACCTTCCTTAGCTTTCTCCATCTGGCCTGACATGTAGGCAAGCTCTTCCTCAACACGACGCGTACATTCTCCAATGTGTTGAATAGCTATGCCCAGTGTTTCCGTACAACTACTGTGATCTGGTTCCGCCGAGGAAAGTCCACACAACTTGTGACGCTCCGTCAAGCATATACTACATGCAAGTACTCGACACGAATGGCACTGGTCTGTGACATCTTCTGTAGGATGAGCTGGACATTTTAGAATGCCGTGGGCAGTTTTGTCGCCTACCCTGCTCATTAAGTCCTTCATCCAGAAGTTGCCTGGGAAGAAGTCCACCCATGTCTGCATCGGCTTCTTCTTGTGCGGAACTCTCGTGGTTCTCCTGCAGATTGGGCAGCGGAAGGACGGAGGAGAAGCTGTAGCAGAGTACGAGATGTGTTGAGACAGACATTCCCTGCAGAAACTGTGCAGACAAGGGAGAGAGCGAGGGTCTGAGAACTGATCATTGCAGATACTACAGATGAAGAAATCTGCTTTCACGTTGATCGTCGAGGACATTCTGACCTGGAACATGGATCAGATCTCGTGATTTGTAAAATACCAAATATTTAAGGATTGATTGCAAAATGATTACTTGATTTACACTATATTGCATGGAATAGATTACAAGTAAGCTTTAACTGTACTCTATATCTTTGATGTTATTGTTTATATATCGTAATCAGCCAGTTGTTTATCATTTAGACCTCTTGCATAGTATATTAAAATATATATATTCTATTAAAGCCAGCAACACACTTATCGTTGTATCGCTATGCTTCTGTAGAACACTATATACAAACAACACAAACATGGACAACCCACACGGGGACGTACCGTCTTGCTATGGCTGTAACATACCCACAGGAGGACATCCAACTTGCTATGGCAGTTGCATGCTAACGCTGCTACCCCTCGTCACAAGGACGAATGCAGTCCACGTGAACACTGATCTGTACATATCTGAGGTAGATATTGAGCAATAAAGCCTGGTATCACCAGGGACATACTGTGTCATGTACAGATAGCTCGGGCAGATAACAAATGTTATACGTTAGTAACGCTACTAATGCATACCGGTTTCATCTATTTTTGCATCTTGCATTATTACATGTAGATCAGTTTGTAGCATAGATATTCCCGTTGATTACTTGTTTTCAGTATGTTACCAAGATATTACAATAGATATTGGGTTATTTGTTAGCACACTGTGGGTGACATTGTATATGGACTTTGTATTGCAACAATACTCATTGGAGTAGAATATTTTATGTTAATTAATCAAAGTATATAGGCCTACTGTGCATTAATCTGAATAAATCATCATTCGCTGTAAACTAGTCAACATCATATGATACATCATATGATACATATCGGCCTACTGTGCTGTAAACTAGTCGACATCCTATGATACATATTATAGGCCGACATTTGGTGGTAACTGAGGGCACAATAGGAGCATTTGTACTGTTGCTTTGTGATCTGCTTCTCAAATATCAAATAATAGTTCTTAAAATACAATCAGTGATAAAATAATATAAAACATATCAACGTTCAACCAATAATTATGCAGTTGGGACAAATAACTCGTAAAGGAACATATCACAGATACGTATGGTTGCTTTGGACTAGTTCTTAGCTACAACTGCAAAGTACACTTAGATCTACGTGACATACAAATAGTAATCACGTTTGTACTTCCAAAAACCTTTCCACCGACGTATGGTACGCACAATTTCATTTCAACAAATTGTTTTGGACTTTTCCAGTTATGACAACCTGAATATGGTCGTAGGTTCCTTTTGCTTCATTTATATGACCGCAAAGGGACATAACTCTAAAGTGGTACGACGAAATAATATCGTCATAGCTGTTTGCTTCATATATCAGCTGATGCATCAAAGACTGGATAATTAATGTTCCGTAACCTTTATTCATATAAAATATGTGTTAACTATCGAGTGTTGGGAAATAAGTGCATCAGTAAATAACAACTTTTGGGTGGACAGATCAAGCCTAAGTAGTCTCAGATAGAAATTAGTTTGACCTGTATCGATAGCTCAACCATCTGTGATAGTATGCCTTTAACAGCTGGTTACCGTAGCTGGCTGAAGTTCAGGTACTCACCCAGTTCCCAGAAAACAAGACGGAAGTCAGACTTAACCTACACATGCCATGGAGGTCATTACTCAAAGCAGCGGCCATAAAATACTCACAGAATTATCTAGTTTTTGTTTGAACATCTTTTATTGACATTTTTGTAAGAAGAATGAACAATTGTAATCAACAAGTTTGATACGAAAGTACATGAAATAGTAGTAAACTATATATGTATAAAAATGCAAATCATTGTCAAACATTCACTGAAACATTGAAACTTACTTGCTGGGTTTTCCGAGGAATGAAACAATATATCAATTTTGCAACCTTCATATGATTGAAGGTGAATTTCATTTATCTACACAAGCATTTCGGGGAACAAGCTACATTTTCTGCATGTCCCACTTGTTTTCAATATTTTCATATTGTTGTGTATTTTTAGTCTCGCAACACTACACTCACTTTCACAGTCGCTAAATGTAAACGATACGAGGCAAATTTATGGATTTGGGAGTAGGGAGTAGGGATTGTTACAGTGGATTTTGTCTACCATATACTGTAGCTGTGAAAAAATTATTTTATGTATGTTGATCAAGTGATTCGACTAGTTCTTTATCTTACCTACAACTGCAAATTACGTTCACTTCAAATAAACGTACTTTACACATGTAGCTAAGAATAGTACAAAACTACCATAAATACATGTGATTGTATAGGTTTTACATGTACTCTATGGTTTAATGTATGCTACCACATGGTTGAACACTGAGAACGTTGTATGTTTTGTCAGGCGATCTGCTATCTGTAGGACTACATAATATGAACTGTATTAGTACGATGGCATACTCTGTTATCAGCGTGCTAACTGCGGCCATTCCTCCCACACAAAGCAAGCCATTGAAGCACGACCTTGACATCACTGCGGAACACCGAGCAGCGCCGTGCACTCCGGGGTCAAGGGCACTCTTGCACTCCTATAACCATGGCCGGTGAGCATACCACTTCACAGGAATCGCCATGCTCGCTCCTATACTCGCTCCTACATACTCATGCGCAATGTAATATTTGATCACCAAGGACCACAATTTCAAACAAAATAACCTTTAAAGGGGAAACGATGAAACTGTATAATTTATTGTAGAATGTATGGATTTGGTCGACGTCCCGGGAATGTTGATTCTGACGATGAGCAATGAAACACAGTTCTCTGGTCATTTCAGGGCTATACTATGCACAGTTGGCTCATTGTTCGTGGGATTATTTATCCTATTATGTATTCTTTCAACAAATAGACTATGAGTAGAAGTTATCATGTGGTAAATGTTTACGTGGATTTAATACCTACTGATATATTAACAGTATATATTGTGATGGTACAGTCTATCAGTGTACACACTACCACTCAGACACATAGTTATATGCACATAGGCTACTCGCCTGTAGTTATATACATAGATCTACATTATTATTTTTTTTATAAGAAGTGGTAGGATATAGTATAGACTGGTATACCTAACATTGTAAACATACTATCATTGTTAGGATTTAAGAGATGAAACACACCGGACACCAATCAAATATGTTCCCCTGACAATGCATATACTCAACGACATTGCAAGTATATATTATCTTATTCAGCTAATACCAAAACTATGTACAGATCCAACACAGTTGCTTTCAAATTAATGTATTAGTCATGCAACACAATTTGCACATTTGTTTTCACTGACAAAACAACGTTAACTACATGTCTCTCGCCACGTGTCTGTAGTTGATCATCAGGACGTAGGCCCGCGTCCCTGCTTCAGATGAAATACTTGGATAACAACAAACGCTAGCATGGCTTCCGTTTTGAAACTGTGATGAGGTTTTCAGTCGGATGAACTGCGAAACTAAATGTCCCGTCGTAGTTTGTTTTCCCTTTCTTGGTGAAAATCAAAGACTGCAGTAGTCCAGCAAGAATCAGAATAAGCTGTCTCTCAGCCAGGGCAAACCCAGCACACTTCCGCGCTCCTGGAATAAACCACAGAGAACCTTTACTCATATCCAAATGCTATATATATATATGTTACAACGCTTTTATTCTGCAGCAGTTGCCGGTAAAATCGTGTTTATATCCCAATCATCTATAACCCACCGCTTCGTCTAGTTTCCAACTAGGTTAGTGGTTGTAATGAATGCTAGCTTAAGTATCACTACATTATTACAAGCTTGCATTTCATCATTTATTTTACATTCTAGATCTCAGATATGCATATGTGAACCAACCACAGGACCAGGGTATCCTTTCACGAATCTCTTTTATCTACTAAATAAACTGGTCGCGCTCTCTTAGAAGTGTATTAGCTATCGGCAAAGAGAGCGCTATACCAGTCTCTTAATGGATAAGTGAGCTTCGTGAAAGGATACCCTGGTGTATATGATGTAAGAAGTAAAGGTTTCAGTCTGCATGGCATGTCCAAGTTTATTCACTAACCTATGCCAAACGGAATGAACGCTGGTGGAAGGCTTGCTAATTTGCCAGCAGAGTTGAGAAACCTCTCTGGTTTGAAGGTGTGTGGTTCTTTCCAATGCTCTTCATCCATGTTAGACGACTCTGTACTGTACAACAGTAGGGTTCCCTTTGGTATATGGAATCCTTTCAGTGTCATATCCGCCACAGCAGTATGGAATAGGCAGAATGGGACTGTTCAAACATACACCAAGCATATATCAATGTACTCCAACGTATACCAACTGACTTCACAGTGTATCAATAATAACACTGTTTGCATACATTCATGCATATCTGAACTAATGTTAATCAATGGACTCGATAACTCTGCCAGAACACGGTTGTTCAAAATCTTTAAGGTTTTGGTGTAGGAATTAAATTACGAGTTTATGAGATGACGCTGAGTGCAACATTGCTTAACCCTCTCCTTGCTGGATTAGACATTGCTCTTTA
>JAUTBQ010195794.1:0-22742 GCA_032361185.1 Lepetodrilus ovalis | reverse complement strand
TAAAAGCGTATCTTCGCATAATTTAAGTGAACTTGGTGCGCAATTAACAGCAAGAGACGCAAAAATGCAAGATCCAAAGACTATTCTAAAAAGAATTATCTCTAATCAGAAGCTTTAGGAAAAAGCTAGTCTCTAAGCTAAATTAGAAAAAACTTGGAGTTTAGATAATCCAAATAAATAAAGGGTAGCTCTTCAGTTACCCTTTTTTTATTTTTAGTGATTAATATGGCTTTTAGTGGCATAAACTCTACTTTTCTTAAAGTAATTTGTATTTATTTATTAAAAATAACCTACAATGTGTAATGGTTCAATTTTATGGGATAGATTTTTAGCTTATAATACACTTTTAAGAGGAAAAAAATTATGTAATGGTCTAGTTTGATAAAAAAATAAAATTTAGATGAAATAAAAAGGGTAGCTGAAAAGCTACCCTTTTTATTGCTTGGATTATCTAAACTCCAAACATTATTTTTTGTTAGTTTCTGGTTTAACTTAGGAACTAACTCTAAACAAGCTTAGAAACCAACTCTTACTCCTAAATAAACACTTGTGTCTTCATAGTCATCAAAGTTATTTTTATGGCTTAACTCTCCATAAACTTGAGCACTTTTTGAAAGCTCAGCGCTAAACCCTAACTTAACTTCTCCCAAAGTTTTACCGTTATCATTTCCTTTAATTCCTTTAATGTTTCCATAAGTAAATTCTGGAGCATCACTAAATTCTTTAACTGCACCTAAGTAAGCGTAAGGTTTGAACTCGCCTTTACTAGTTTTAATTGTAGTTTCTGCACGAACTCCTAAACGACCAGTTAAGTAAGTATGATTATCAAACTTAGCAGCACTTGTTGTGCGAGTTGATTTGATATCATCAACACTTACTCTAGTTGCAGTCATTTGTGCTTGCGGTTCAATTATGAATTTATCAGTTATTTTAAAGCTATGTCCAACCTCAATAGATCCAGATATTGAGCTTGCATCAGTTTTAGTTGATGACGCTGCCGTATGGATTTTAAAGTCATACTCACTATATTTTGCCGTCAAATCAATATAAGTTCCACCTGAATGGAAGAATGTTGCATAAGCTCCCAAGCTGTAAGATTTATGGTTTACTTCAGCTTTATCAGCTAAATACTTATCATTTCTGCCTGTCGTTGTATCACCTAAACTATGTGCTACAAATCCACCTACATAACCTTTCCAATTAGCTGTTAAGTTAAAGTCCTTATCTGCACCAATAGTGAACCCTGTGCTTGAAGTATTTAACTTATAGTTAGATCCTTGATCTACGCTTACATTAAAGTGATTGTATCTTCCCCAAGCATTCCAACCATGTTTATCATAATCAGTTGTAGCATAACCTTCTGAATTATTTCTCAACTCACCAAGTCTTGTGTGAAGCGTTTCTAACTCATGGCTTGAGACTTCACTAACAATATTTGATAAGTTTGCAAATGCAGGGATTTCCGCAACTAGCTTAAGTTTTGGTTTAGGCGTTGGGCTACTCGGAGCTATTGATGGCGTTGGGCTACTCGGAGCTATTGATGGCGATGGTGATACTGGTATTGACGGAGTTGGCGTCGCTGGTGTTGGCGTTGCTGGTCTTTTATCTGTACCTTTATCTTTATCAGCAGTTGTTGTTAGTGCCCAACCTTCATCTTTACCTTTTAAATCCCAAACAAATGGTGAACCAGCAAACTGATTTGAAGCTAGTGTATAACTATCATCTCCTCTATTCTTATCAGTTGTTGTTGCCACCAAAAGAATGTCTTTAGATGCCGCCTCTGCTGCTTCATCAAGTCCTACTTTACTATTTGAATTCTTATCAAAAGTTCTTGTTGTAACATCATTAATATCAATTACACCATCAGTTACTGTTAAATCTCCTGTTACTGTAATCATATCTGATTTATAAGTTCCAAAGTTAGTATCAAATTTGTAAGTTCCTTTACCTGATAAGTTACCATTTACAGTTAAATTATCTCCTACTTTCCCATCTTTAAAATCAAAAGTCCCTTTGTTATCAACATTTGCATCGATTACATAAATACCTGCACCATTTCCAGTCATTGTTATTGTTGAGTCTGCATCAACTGTGAAAGTTTCGTATTTTGTGTGAGTTTCTGTTCCTGTATTATTAATTTTATCACCAAAATCAACTATTGATTTATTAACATTAAAAGTTTCAATATTATCTATAGATTTTGCAACATCAGTCATTAATCCTTTGTAATCATTTAAGTTTACAATATCAATTTGCCCATCAGCAGAACTCATATCATCTCCACCATCAATAATTCCTGTAACTGTATTTGCATCACCATTGTAATTTAGAGTATCTGAACCAACTGATAGAATAATATCTTTGCCTATAGTTGAACCATTGCTTAGATTAACAGTATCATCACCTTTTCCAGCTGTATAAACTGAAAATGCAGTTCCAGCCTCACCATAAATACTCTCAGAAATTATCGCATTATCCAAGTTAAATGTGTCATTACCAGCTGTAGCTTCTCCTATGCCAAAGTCACCGATTAATCTACCAATATTTCCTCCAGTAATATTAAATATATCATCACCAGATTTATTTCCGACTCCTTCTTGAAAGGCATCTCCAACAACTTCTTCAACATTTGAGTTAGTAACTGTAAATACACCACCTACAGAAGTGTTATTATTTCCCTGTTTATTAAAGTAGTTACCATAAATACTTTTTACTGTTGAGTCACTAATGTCAAAGGTATCTTTTCCAGAAATATTATTTGAGCCATTAAATAAATCTCCATAAATATACTTAGTTACTGTGGTTCCTTTTATGTTAAATTCATCTTCTCCACCTTTATTACTACCTGTTGGTTTTTCAAAAGCATCTCCATAAATATCTACAGATATTGTTGAGTTTGTTATATTAAATGTATCTTTTCCACCTTGATTATTTGAGCCATTTTTAAATACATCACCAGCAACACTTCCTGTGACTACTGCTTTATTTAAGTTTATAGTATCATCTCCCCCAGTATTATTATTCCCTTCTTCAAAGTATTCACCACTAATATCCATAACATTTGAATCATCAACTGTTATTGTATCTGACCCCGCAATACTTTCATTTGAAGAGTTATATCTTTCTCCATGAATATTTCCAGCTACTTCAGACTTATTCTTTATAAGAATAGTATCGTTACCCCCCCTTTGTTTGTTACCATTTGCAAAGAAATCTCCTGTTATATTTCCACTGCCATTAGCAGCTGTCATTTTTGAATTATCAAAAGTTATCGTATCATTACCACCTACATTCTCACTTCCTGCGGTTATTGCGCTAGATGTATCGCCGAAGCTTGCGCCAATAAGACTACCTGTTATACTTGAATTCTTAATTAATATTTTATTATTACCACCTACATTTCCTGTTTCCACCAAAACTTCAAAGCTGTTACCTACAACATTTTTAACTGTTGAATTATTTGTTATATTTATTTCACTATTTCCTGCTTTTGCATCCTTTGATAATAGTAGAGCTTCTCCTTTTACATTTTCTTCTACTTGAGAGTTACTAATATTAATTAGGTCTTTAGCCCCTAAATACCCTTCTGTTATTGCATCAAGACCACCAATGTTGGTTCCTATTATGGAAGTTGCTTCTGAGTCTTGTAAAGTTATCTTATCTGCACCACCTTTGGTATCTTTAGTCACACCATTAATATGATCACCATAAACTTGTCCAATAACAGAACCATCTCTTATTAAAATATCATCATCACCAGCTTGATTAGATAAACCAATTTTCCCAGATTCTGTAAAGAAATGATCCCCAAAAATATCACTAGCTACCGCCCCATCGATAGTGATTTTGTCTTTCCCACCAACTCCAGAATTTGAGTTAATAAATGTATCACCTTCTACTCTGGAAACTAAAGCACCATTCTTAACGATTATCTCATCATTACCTGCTTTATTATTTTCACCGCCATTAAACCAATCTCCATAAGGACCCTCGCTACTAACAGATGAGTCAAATGTAATTTTATCAGTAGCTCCTATATTATTATTAGATGCGCTGAACCAATCTCCTATTATTGCCTTAGTTGTTGAATTATTTTCTACCAATATTGTGTCAGATGCTCCTATATTTGATGAACCTGTGAATTTATCAGTAATAACTTTATTAGTTATAGAGTTACTTATAGTTACAGTATCTCTCCCACCTGTATTGTTATCACCTATAAGGTTATCAATAAAAATTGAACTAACAATTTCACTGTTATTCAAAATATTTACCGTATCATTACCACCTGTTGCATTTGAACCGTCTATTTCAGTACCTGATAAACCTCCAGTTATTTTAGTATTATCTACTGTTATAGTATCATTTCCTCCTACAGACTTGTCATTTCCATTCAAAAAAGAGTCTCCGTAAATATTAGTAACAACTGATTGGTTTTTAACTGTGATAATATCATCACCACCTGTATTCTCTGATCCTCTAAAAAACTTATCACCAACTATAGTTCCTACATTAGAATCATCTATAGTTAGCTCACTACTATTCCCTGTATTGTTTAACCCATCAATAAACTCTGAAACATGTATATTACTTACTGATGATTTTCCAGTAATATCTATAATACTTTTGCCTGCTTTGTTATTATTTCCATTACCAAAAGTAACTCCTTTCAAGAAGCCCTTAACATTTGACTTATTAGATACTGTAATAACATTTTCTCCACCAATATTATTACTACCTATACCAAAGCTAGCTCCATCAAGGTTTCCTTTAACCTCTGATCTATCTAGAGTAATATTATTTTTACCTACTTTATTATTAGAGCCTGATCCAAAAAATGTTCCGTATAAGCCTTTGCTAATTTTAGAGCCATTAGATACATCAATATTATTAATTATTGACTTATTATCATCTCCTATCTGAAAGAAAGCACCATAAACATCCCTAGTTTTTGATTTATTTAGTGTTACTTTAGCACTACCTGAGTTATTTGATGAGCTATTAGCCCCAGTAAATTCATTACCAACAATAACAATTTGTGACTCCGAGTTATCAAGATTGATCGTTGTGTTTCCGCCTTTGCTATTGCTGGTGTTAACAAACTTACCCCCTATTAATCGTGTAACATAAGAACCATTAAGTATATTTAAAGTGCTATTTCCTCCTATATTTTTATCACCTGTAAAATTACCACCCAATGTTAACTTAGCTTTAGAGTTATCAAAAGTGATAATGTCATCGGCACCTTGATTGTTATCTCCTCCTATAAAGTAATCACCCGAGAAAGTTACAGTTAAAGATGAATCTTTTAAATTTATAGTATCGCTTCCAGCTTTGTTATTACTACCAGTCAAAAAATCCCCATAAATATATCTACTTACAGATCCATTAGTAAAGTTGATAATGTCATCAGATGCTGTTTTATTACCACCAGTAAGATAATCCCCCATAATATCAATGCCAATCTTAGCTCCATCAAAAGTAACTGTATCTTCTGCGGTAGTATTGACTGGATCTAAGTAAACATTATTTTCTAAAGCACCTGTGCAAACTACAGGGGCTGCGGTGGTTCCATCTGCACCAGCTGTTAATGCTGGGGTACAATCTGCATAAGCTTGAGCAGATAAAATTGTTGATATCGCTGTTACGATAATTTTTTGTTTTGTTGTTAATTTCATTTTTATTCCTCTTTTGTTAATTATTTTGTAGCCTAAGTATTCTTAATCCCTGTAATCATAACCCAGTCTTCTTTTGTTGTTATTTCAAGGTTTGAGTAATCATTTTCATAATGTTTTATAATACTATCAGCTTGTTCCTTTAGTAATCCTGTTAAGATAATTGTTGAGTTCTTCTTGCCAATTCGTCTAAATTCATTTTTAAGCTCAATTAGTGGTGTAAATAAAATATTAGCAATTAATAAATCTGCGTAATTATCCTTTATTTCAATGCCTTCAATTGTAGCTATATTATTAATTACATTATTTATTTTTGAATTTTCAACGGTTGTTTGGATTGCTTTTTCATCAATATCAGTCATTAAGCAGTGTTTTGCATTCATTTTTAAAGCAGCTATTCCTAAAATTCCAGAGCCACAGCCATAATCAACCACCATCTTATTTTCACAATTATTTGTAGCTATATATTCTAATGCCATTGCTGTTGTTGGGTGTGTTCCTGTTCCAAAAGCAAGACCTGGGTCAAGTGTAATTATTTGTGTATCTTTTGTTAGCTTGTCTTTTACAACACTTTGATTTGATGGGCAAACCCATAGATTTTTACCAAACTGGATTGGTTTGAAATATTTTGTCCATTCTAGCTCCCAGTTTTTGTTCTCTAGTTTTGAAGTTTCAATTAAAGGAATATTTTCAGTTTCTAAACAAAGCTTTATAACTCTCAAAGACTCATTTATATCACAATCTTTTGCAAAAAGACCAGTTACAATTATTCCCTGTTCCCAAAGTGGTGAATTACCAGGTTCTGGCTCTATCAAAATCACTTCATTTTCTTTACTAGTAAGGGTAATGGATAATGCGCCACCTGCAAATAAAGCTTCTTCCAAAGTATCACAGTCAAATTGTTTGTTTGTTTCTAGTTTTATTTCTAAGTAGTTATTATTTTGCATATCTTGTTATTTTAGGTATTTAATTGATTTAACCCCAAATTATAACAAATAAATAACTCAAACGGTGATAGATTACAAATATTTTATAAAACTATTATTTAAATATTACTTAACTATTTGTGGTTTTTTAATTATTCTAATATTTTTTAATAAGCCCTCAGCAGTCCATTTTTGAATAAATGTAGCTGCTCTATTTGCAATATGTTCCTCATCAATCCACTCAAGTAAGCCCTCACAAATATCTGCAAAACTAGCACCTTTCTGAGCGTTAGATAAAGCCCAATCCTCATCAATATCAAGTGAGTACCAAGTTGGGTTAAGGTTCTGCCGCCACATAACCCAAGCCAAAGGTTTTTCTAATTTAACTGGTTGCTCTTCAATATTATCATCATTTATTGCTTGCCAAATTTGAGGGATATTATAATTATAAACGAGCCTTTTGATTGCAGGAATAAATTCAAATTTGGCTTCTTCCCAGCTATCAACTGGAATTTCTGAAAGTTGTTTTATTGTTAAAACTTCTGAATTCCCTGAATCAAAAACAAGTCCTTTAGACCACTCAAAATCGGCAAGCTCGGCTAAGTATTGGTGGTTTTTATATGGTATTTCTTCTGATAAATATTTAGACATATTTTGCCCAAAATTTCTAATTGAAAATGAAGTTGAAGGATATTTTTCTACATAATCAAAAGCCATTTTAGAAAAATCATCATCTCCTAAAATCTTATGCACGGTTTTAAAATCTTCAAATAAAACATCAACTAATCTAAATTTGTAAGCATCTTTATAAATATCCATTCTTTGGTTTGAAGTGCCTTTTTCATCAGAATTTATCAATGTTGTTATTTTGCTTTTCCCACCTTTTACATAGGTTTCAAATTCTGTGTAAAAGTCAAAATCAGTTTTTAAATTAGTTTTTAAATCAGTCATTATTTCATACCTTCTTTTAAATATACTTTTTCCTGAATTTCTTTTGCATAATTTATTTCATCAATTAACTCTTGAAGCACTGGAATATTATCATCTCGCTCAATCATCGTTGACACTTTGCCAAATTTTTTGACTGCATAAGCATACAAATCCCAAACCTCTTCACGAACAGGTTGATCGTGAGTATCTATAATTATTTTTCCAGCATAACTATAAGTATGACCAGCCAAATGATGTTGTTTTACATATTTTGGATTTATCTTTGATATATATTCATAAGCGTCCCAGCCGTGGTTTTCACAACTTACGAAAATATTATTAATATCTAACATTAACAAGCAGTCAGCCTCTTTACAAAGTGAATTTAGGAAATCTGGCTCTGAAATGGTTGTATTTTTAAAACTTACATAAGTTGATGGATTTTCTAATAAAATTCTTCTTCCTAAATAATCTTGGACAATTTTCACTCGCTCAATAACACTCTTCAAAGACTCTTCGGTATAAGGAACAGGAAGTAAATCATGCAAATTATGTGCGCTTCCTTTTACCCAAGCCAAATGATCTGAAATCCAAGCTGGCTGAACTCTTTTTTCTAAAGCTTTTATTTTATCTAAATAATCATAATCAATAGGTGTGTTTCCAGCAATTGACAAAGACACACCGTGCATAACTATTGGGTAATCTTGTCTGATTTTATCAAGGTAATAAAGTGGCTTTCCACCATCAACCATAAAATTTTCAGAAATTATTTCAAACCAAGAAATATCTTTAGGTTTTTGCTCAATAATCTCATCATAATGTTTTGTCCTTAATCCTAAACCAAACCCCAAATAAGGGAATTCTTCATTTGCCATGGTTTCCTCTTTTGTTAGAAACTATTAAAAAGTGATAATATATATAATGAAAAATATAAAAGACTACTTTTGCAGTCCTTTATAGTAATTCATAAAGCTTTATAAAGTATATGAAAATCTATTTTTTCTTTTTAATAGCTTCAAATTTCCCACCTTTTGTTTCACAATCTGTTGCAGTTGCTGTCAACCAACCTTTTCCTTTACAAGAATTAGTTCCAGCACAGGCTCCATCAGCAGTTTGACAAGCAGAATGACCTTTACAAGAATTAATTCCATAACATTTACCCATTTCTTCATTAGCTTTTTCATCAGCAACTGCAGTTGTAGCACTCATTCCAAATAATAAACTTGCAGCAGTTAGTGCTAAAGATATTTTTCTTGAACTTTTTGAATTAGTTAATTCATTTGATTTATTTAATGTTTTCATATTATCTCTCCTTTTAATTGTATTTTTAAAATTTAAGTTAGCTCTAATCTAAAATAAAAGCTAACTATTTTGCTTTGTCTATTTCATTGACATAGACATAAATTTACCACCTTTGCTGTTGCAATCAGATTTGCTTGATTTAACCCAGCCTTTTCCTTTACAGCTATTTTTACCTTGGCAAGCATTACTTGTGGTTGCACAAGTTGTTTTACCTTTACAGCTGTTTACACCGTGGCATTGTCCAACTTTGTCCATCATTTTCCCCTTAGCCATAGAATTGTTTCCATCACTTGCACAACTTGCTAGTAATAATGCTGCTGTTGCTGCAAGTCCAACTTTTACTTTATTTGTTTTCAAATTCATATTTTTTCTCCGTTTAATTAATAAATTGTGCAGATTTTATTTCAAATTAAATAACCTACATATCTTAAATACGCACAGAATTTTATTTTGGTTTCAAAATAAATCAAAAAATATAACTTTTTTAAATTTAACCCATAATTATAAGTTATATATTCAAACCTCAGCTGGTTAAACTAAATTAGCTGAAACTAAACGAGCAAAAAAATCGTATCTTCTAATATCAACCAATAAAATCTAAACAAAATTTAATTAAACAGAGGATAAAATGAAATACAAATTCAAGAATATATTCAATAATAAATCTAAAACTAAGCTTGCAATTAGTTTGCTTGCACTTACTTTAGTAACTAATAATTCTAATGCTTCAGAAATAAAGCAACAAAGCTGTAAAGGCAAAGGAATTTATTTGCAAGTTCTTGGCTCAGGAGGTCCAGAATTACAGGATAAAAGAGCTTCCAGCGGTTATCTAATTTGGAAAGATGGAAAAGCAAAGGTGATAATTGATGCAGGAAGTGGATCAGCAGCTAATTTTGGTAAATCAGGTGCGCAAATGTCTGATGTAGATTTGATTTTATTCTCACATTACCATACTGACCACAGTGCAGACTTTGCAACTTATATAAAATCAGTTTTTTTTGAAGGTAGAAAAAAAGACTTGGCAGTTTTTGGGGCAATAGGAAGTAAACTTTTCCCAAGCACCAAAGAGTTTCTTGAAAGGTATATTGGTAAAAAAGGAGTTTACCCTTATTTATCAAGATACTTAGGTGATAATGCAAGCTATAAAATCATTTCTAAAAGTATAAAACCAACAGATGAAATAGATACGCAAAAATACTTAAAATACAAACTAAAAAGCATAAATGCAGAGCATGGAGCGGTGCCATCTCTAGCTTGGAGCATTATTATAAGTGGTAAGAAAATTACTTTTTCAGGTGATAATGGAGGGCATTCAGATAACCTTATAAAACTTGCAAAATCATCAGATTTCTTAATTATTAATAACGCTATTCCAAATCATACAACAGGCTTTGTTAGAAAGCTACATATGACTCCTGACCGAATTGGAGAAATCGCAAAAAAATCTAAAGTAAAAAGAGTTCTACTTTCACATTTTATGCAAAGAACTCTTGAGAATATGCCTGAAACAATTGATTTAGTTAAACAAAATTATAAAAGTGAACTTTTGTTTGCTAATGATTTAAGTTGTTACAAAATTTAAAAAAACAAACTAAATATAAACAATGAGGAAAATAAAATGAAAAATATATTCAAACTTTACGATACATTTTTTAATAAAATCAGTTTAATATTACAACCCTTGACCTTGCTTGCTATTCGCCTTTATTTGGCAAATGTTTTTTTCAAAGCTGGAATACAAAAAATAACTCACTGGGATACAACCCTTTATTTATTTCAATATGAATATAATACTCCTTTAATTCCATTTGAAATTGCGGCAATTATGGGAACAGCTACTGAAATATTAATTCCAATAGCCTTGGTTTTGGGAATTCTTACTAGGTTTCATGCTTCAGTTTTATTTATATTTAATATTGTTGCCATTTATTCTTACCAAAGTGCTTTACTCAAAGGAGGAATTGGCTTAGTTAGTATGAATGAAATAACTTATGGCATTTCATTCCCAAGTGGTTTTGAACAACATTTAGGCTGGGGAATGATGATGCTTGTTTTGGTTATTTTTGGTTCTGGAAAAATAGCAGTATCTGGATTTTTTAAGAAAAATAAACTCCAAAATATTAATGCTAAATATGAGTAATTAATACTCTCAATTTTGGTGTATGAGTTTTACCTAAAAAAATTTAGGTAAAAATTAAAAACCTAAACGTATATTTTGCAAATATGTATTTAAAAAACCAAACAATACATAAGTAGATAAAGTAAATTATATGAATAATGCTTTTGACTTATAGCTAAGTCTATATATTATATTTTCTAAGTTGAAATTATAAAAAAACAAAAGGGGTTTTATGGCACAGTATGTTTACACAATGCAAGGAGTTGGGAAAATAGTTCCACCTGAAAAGTATATTTTAAAAAATATTCACTTATCATTTTTTCATGGGGCAAAAATTGGTGTTTTGGGGCTAAATGGTTCTGGAAAATCAACTTTGCTTCGTATAATGGCGGGAATTGATACTGATATTATTGGTGAAGCTAGAGCACAAACTGGTTTAAATATTGGTTATTTACCTCAAGAACCTGTTCTTGACGATAGTAAAACTGTTAGAGAAATAGTTGAAGAAGCATTGTTGCATATCAAAGAAGTCCAAGATGAATTAGAACAAGTCTATGCAGATTATGCTGAACCTGATGCAGATTTTGATAAGCTTGCAAAACGCCAAGCAGAATTAGAAAATATAATCTCAACAGCTGATGCTCATAATTTGGATAGAAACTTAGAAGTTGCTGCTGATGCACTTCGTTTGCCTCCTTGGGATTCAAATATTAAACATTTATCTGGTGGTGAAAGACGCCGAGTTGCTCTTTGTAGATTATTATTATCTGCTCCAGATATGCTTTTGCTTGATGAACCAACTAACCATTTGGATGCTGAATCTGTTGCTTGGTTGGAAAGGTTTTTACACGATTACAAAGGAACTGTTGTTGCAGTAACTCACGATAGATATTTTTTAGATAATGTTGCGGGTTGGATTTTAGAATTGGATAGAGGGCAAGGAATTCCTTGGGAAGGAAATTATAGCTCTTGGTTAGAGCAAAAAGAAAATAGACTTGCTACTGAAGAAAAACAAGCTTCTAATTTACAAAAAACAATTAAACAAGAGTTAGAATGGGTTAGACAAAATCCAAAAGGCAGAAGAGCTAAAAATAAAGCAAGGCTTGCAAGATTTGATGAGTTATCTAGCCAAGAGTTTCAAAAAAGAAATGAAACGCAATCTCTTTATATTCCACCAGGCCCAAGACTTGGTAATAAAGTTGTTTTAGCTGAAGGTTTACAAAAATCATTTGGAGAAAAATTACTTTACGATAATTTAAGTTTCAACTTACCAAAAGGTGGAATTGTTGGAATTATCGGACCTAATGGTGCTGGTAAATCAACTTTGTTTAATATGATAGCAGGCATTGAAAAGCCTGATGGAGGAACAATTGAAATTGGTGAAACAGTTAAATTTTCTTATATAAATCAGTCAAGAGATGATTTGGAAGATGAGAAAACTGTTTGGGAAGCCATTTCTGATGGTTTGGATATTATTCAAATTGGAACTGTGCAATTAAATTCTAGAGCTTATATTGGCAGGTTTAATTTTAAAGGTTCTGATCAACAAAAACGCGTAAAAGACTTATCTGGTGGAGAAAGAAATAGATTGCATTTAGCTAAAACTTTGAAAAAAGGTGGAAATTTATTATTACTAGATGAACCTACAAATGACTTAGATGTTGAAACTTTGCGTGCTTTGGAAGAGGCTGTTTTAGTTTACCCAGGTTGTGCAGTTATAATTTCTCACGATAGATGGTTTTTGGATAGAGTTGCAACACATATCCTTGCTTTTGAAGGAGATTCTAATGCAGTATGGTTTGAAGGTGGTTATTCTGATTATGAAGAAGATCGTAAAAAACGCCTTGGAATGGATGCAAACCAACCTGTTAAAATTAAATATAAGAAACTAAAAATTTAAAAAAAACAAATATGAATGAAAATTTAAACAAAAAAGAAGAAGATGATTTAGATATGAAAAATAGACACTTATCATTGCGAGGAAGAGTTTTTCCATCAGATTTAAATCATAATGGTGGTGCTTTTGGTGGCTGGATTATGGCAAAAATGGACAAAGCAGCGTCAATTGCAGTTGAAGAAATCATTCTAAGCAATGCTGTAACTGTTTTTGTAACTGATATGCACTTTAAATATCCTGTGCATAACGGAGATGTGTTTTCAATTTACACAACAATTAAAAAGATAGGCACAACTTCAATAACTATATTTGTTGATTTCGTTATAAAAAGTCGTGATACAGCAGAAGAATTCAGTGTTACAAATGCTAACTTTACATTTGTTTCAATGAATAAACGAGGGCATAAAGTAGAAGTTAGAAAAGTTATAAGACACGATGTTCCAAAATATGTAAGTGCTTTGTTAGAAATTAAGCAATAATAAATAATAAAAAATGATAATAGAAATTAAAGACTTAACATTTAAACGAGGTGATAGAGTTATCTTTGAAAGCCTTGATATGCAAGTCAAATCTGGCTCAATAACTGCAATTATGGGACCAAGTGGAACTGGTAAAACAACACTTTTAAATCTAATAACAGGACAGTTAAAACCACTTTCTGGAAGTGTTTATGTATTTGGTGAGCGGGTTGATAAAATGAGCAATCGTCAATTAGTAAATATGCGTAAAAAAATGAGTATGCTATTCCAAAGTGGTGCATTATTTACTGATATGTCTGTATTTGATAACATTGCTTTTCCTTTGCGTGAAAATACCAATCTTTCTGAAAGATTAATCAAAATAATAGTTTTGATGAAGTTAGAAACTGTTGGGCTTCGTGGAGCTGTTGACCTTATGCCTGCTGAATTATCTGGTGGAATGCAACGAAGAGTTGCTTTAGCTCGCTCAATTGCACTTGATCCAAGCTTAATGTTTTATGATGAACCTTTTGCTGGGCAAGATCCTATTTCTATGGGAATGTTAGTTTATTTAATAAAATCGTTAAATAAATTATTAGGTTTAACAAGTATATTGGTTTCTCACGATATTAATGAAACCGCATCAATTTCTGATGAAATTTTTATACTTTCTGATGGAAAAGTAAAAGCAAGTGGCTCACCACAAAAATTATATAAATCAGATTCGAAGTGGGTTTCACAATTTATAAATGCAAAAGCTGATGGTCCTGTTCCATTTCATTATCCTGCAAAAGACTACGAGAGTAGTTTATTTAAAGTGTGATTTTTATAATTATTATGAATAATAAAATAGTAAATAATAGGTTTAATTTATGACTTTTTTAGTAGATTTAGGAAGCTGGGTTATTAGACTTGTTGAAGGAACAGGGGCTGCTTTTATATTACTTTTTGATTTAATTTTAGTATTACCAAAAGTATTTAAAAGAATAAAGCTTATTTTAAAACAAGTTTATTCATCTGGAGTTATGTCTCTTCCAATAATTTTGGTTTCAGGTTTTTTTGTTGGAATGGTTTTAGCTTTTCAAGGATATACAACTTTGGCACAATTTGGGGCAGAAACTGCACTTGGAACGATGGTATCTTTATCACTTCTTAGGGAGTTAGGTCCTGTTATAACGGCTTTACTTTTTGCTGGTAGAGCTGGATCGGCTATAACTTCTGAAATTGGACTTATGAAAGCAACCGAGCAAATATCAAGTATGGAAATGATGGCTGTTAGACCTGTTGAATATGTTTATTTACCAAGGTTTATTGGAGTTATTATTTCGTTACCACTTTTGGCAATTTTATTTTCTAGTGTTGCAATTATTGGTGGTTATTTGATTGGGGTTATTCAGCTTGGTGTTGATTCTGGCTCTTATTGGGGTGGAATGCAATCAAGCGTAGATTTATTTAAAGATATAATTCAAGGTGTTATAATTAAAAGCTTAGTTTTTTCTTTGATAGCCGCTTTTGTAAGTGTTTATCAAGGTTATAACTGTCACCCAACTTCAGAAGGCATTGGGCAGGCAACAACTAGAACGGTTGTGATAACTTCACTTTTGATTTTGGGATCAGATTTTTTATTAACAGCTATGTTTTTTGGGGTAAATTAAAAAATGAAACAAAATAAATATTTAGAGGCAATGGTTGGTTTATTTGTCGTAATTGCAATATTGGGATTTTCTTTTCTTGCGTTTAAGGTAAGTAAAGTAAATTCAATTAATAAAGCTGAAAGCTATAATCTTTACGCTGATTTTAATACAGTTACAGGATTAAAAGTTGGTGCAAGTGTAACTATGGCTGGTGTTAAAATTGGAAAAGTTAATTCAATTGAATTACAAAAAGAAAATTATAATGCTAGAGTTAGGTTCTTAGTATCAAATAAGTATAAATTACCAATTGATACGAGTGCAAGTATTTTGACTGCTGGTTTATTAGGTGAAAAATACTTGGGTCTTGATGCTGGAGCTGATGAAGAAGTTATGATTGATGGTGATGAAATAGATATAACTAAATCTGCAGTTGTTTTAGAAAGATTGATAGATAAGTTTTTCTTAAATAGTAGTAAAAAATAATACTATTTAAAACATAATATAATATAAAAAAGAGGTAAATATGAATAAAGTAAATAGTATAAAAAATGATTTTTTAAAAATGATTTTAGCAGTGTTTTTAACAGTAAGTTTTGCTCAAGCACAAACTGTCCAAGGTGCAATTGAAACAGTTAAAAGTAATACTGAATCAGTATTATCAGATTTAAATAGAAATCTTAGCCTTTATAAAAGTAGCCCAAAAGCACTTAATAAAATGATTGATAGAAAAATCGTTCCTGCTTTTGATATTGATGTTATGGCAAAATATGTGCTAGGTAAAAACTGGAAACATGCAACAAAAACGCAAAGAAAAGAGTTTATATCTTCATTTAAAACAATGATTATGCGAACTTATGCTAAAGGTATGTTTGACTATACAAATGCAAATATAACTTATAATAAAGTCTCAGCAATTAAGAAAAATAGAACTAAAATAAAAGTTACAATTATAAATAATAATGGTAAAAAATATATCTTAGAACTAAGAATGCGTTACAACAGAGGCAAATGGAAAGCTTATGATGTTTCTATGGATGGTCTTTCTATTATTGCTAGCTACAGAAGTTCTGTTGGTCAAGAAGTTGCTGAAAAAGGAATTGATGCGGTAACTAAAGAAATAAAAGGCTTAAACAAAAGAGGAGCTGTTGAGTTTTAATAATAACAATCAAGTTGAATTTGATGAGAGTAATAACATGATTACTCTCAAGCAAAATACTTTTGATAATAGTAATGCTGAAGTAATTTTAAAAAATATTTTGGCAATATGTGAAGTGCATAAAAAGGATATTAATATAGACTTATCAAGCGTTACTAAATTTGATAGTGCTGCAATTGCAACGCTTATTGAAATAATAAAAACTCAAAAAGAAATAGATAAAAAGATAATACTTACTAATCAAATAAAAGCTTTTTCAGACTTTGCTACTTTCTTAAAAGTAGATAAAGTTTTATTTGATTAGCTATTTTATAAAATTTGATTTGATTTTGTTCTAAGCATTGTTATAATCAAAACCAATTAAATCAAAACAGTTCTAAGATAAACATCAAAATATTAAACAACCAAACTAAATAACATACTAAATAATAATTTCAAAAAACAATTTTTAAATATATAACCATAATTTTCAAGAGGAATATTATAATGACAGAAGTTTTACATACAAATGATAGCTCTTTTAACGAAGAAGTTTTAAATTCAGAATTACCTGTTTTAGTTGATTTTTGGGCTCCTTGGTGCGCTCCTTGTAAAGCAATCGCTCCACTTTTGGACGAAGTTGCACAAAGCTACAATGGTAAAATAAAAGTTGTTAAAGTTGATATTGAGCAAAATAACCAAGTTGCAATGAAGTTTGGAATTCGTTCAATACCATCACTTATGATTTTTAAAGGTGGTAATATTGAAGCAACTCAAATAGGCGGTGTTTCAAAAGCACAACTAGAACAATTCATTGATAAAAATATCTAAATTCAAATCAATATTTTAGAGTTTTTATGATTAATTTGATAATTAAATCATAGTCAAAAACTCTAAAATAAATAATAACAAATCATAATAAATTTATAATCTAATATGCATCTTAATGACTTAAAAGTAAAAACCCCACAAGAACTTGTAGAAATGGCTCAAGAATTAGAGCTAGAGAACTTAGGGAGAAAGAAAAAACACGATATTGTTTATGCAATAATGAAGCACCACGCAAAACAAAAAGAAGAAATTTTTGGAAGTGGTGTTTTAAATATACTACCTGATGGTTTTGGTTTTTTACGAAGTCCTTTTACTTCTTATGTTGCCGCATCTGATGATATTTATATTAGCCCAAATCAAATTCGTAGGTTTGGTTTACGAACAGGTGATTCAATTGAAGGTAAAATAAGACCACCAAAAGGTAATGATGGATATTTTGCACTGTTAAAAATCAACACGATAAACGATGAGCCAATAGAAAACACAAGAAAAAAAATACCTTTTGAAAACTTAACTCCTTTGCATGCAAATGAACAGTATATTTTAGAGCAAGGAAATGGAAGCTCAGAAGATATAACACCTAGAGTTATTGATATAATTGCCCCAATTGGAAAAGGGCAAAGAAGTTTAATTGTTTCACCTCCAAAAGCAGGTAAAACAGTTATGATGCAAAATATCGCTCAATCTATAAGTGTTAATTATCCAGATTCACACCTAATGGTTCTTTTAATTGATGAAAGACCAGAAGAAGTTACTGAAATGCAAAGAACTGTAAAAGGCGAAGTTATTTCATCAACTTTTGATGAGCCAGCTTCTAGACATGTTTTAGTTGCTGAAATGGTTATTGAACGCGCTAAAAGATTAGTTGAGCATAAAAAGGATGTTGTTATTTTATTAGATTCTATAACAAGACTTGCTAGAGCTTATAATACAGTTGCACCAGCATCTGGAAAGACTTTAACAGGTGGTGTTGATGCAACAGCTTTACATAAACCTAAAAGATTTTTTGGGGCAGCTAGAAATATTGAAGAAGGCGGAAGCTTAACAATTATAGCAACTGCATTAGTTGAAACAGGTTCTAAAATGGATAGTGTTATTTATGAAGAGTTTAAAGGAACAGGAAATAACGAAGTTCATCTAAGTAGAAATATCGCAGAAAAACGAATTTTCCCTGCAATAAATATTAGCCCATCAGGAACTCGTAGAGAAGAACTTATGGTTAATGAAGCACATGTTCAAAAAGTTTGGTTACTTAGAAAAATATTACACTCTATGGGTGAAATTGAAGCAATTGAGTTCTTACTTGATAGAATGTCTAACACCAAAACTAACGAAGAGTTTTTTAACACAATGAAAGGCTCTCCAAATAATAAATAGACAAGAGATGATATTATCTGTAAAATTCACAATTTGGTTTTAATAAATAATGACAAAAGAACTAACAACTTTTAACCCTTGGTTATCTGAAAATAAAGAGATTGACGGTTGGGTAGATATTAAAAATATGCCTAACTTATTAGAAACTCAAGCGAGAAAAGACGGTAGGGTTGATCTTGAAATTAGCCTTGGTGTAAGCAAGAGCGAAAAAAGTGCAATATTAGAAATTAATATTAAAACAAGACTGGATTTTATTTGCCAGCGTTGTATGGGACTTATAGAAGGAGATGAGTTTGAAACTAATTCTACTTTTTTAGTCTTAAGAACTGATAGAAATAAAAATACAGATAGAAAAAATATTGATATAATAGTGTGTGAAAAAAAATTAGATATCGTTTCACTAGTTGAGCAGGAGTTGATTTTATCAGCACCAATGATTGCAAAACATGAAGATTGTGGAATGAACTATAAGAATGAATTAGTAGAAAGGGAAAATCCTTTTGCTAATTTACTTAATGTTAAATTAAAAAATTAGGAGTTTGAAATGGCAGTACAAAAGAGTAGAAAAACACCATCAAGACGAGGAATGCGTCGTGGACATGATAAATTAGGAACAGCTACTTTATCAACAGACCAAACAACAGGTGAGCTTCATCATAGACACCATGTGACAAAAGATGGATTTTACAAAGGTAAGCAAGTAATCGCATCTAAAGTTATAGAAGTAGAAGAAGAGTAAAAAATATTTTCTTTAAAAACTGACAAATTACTAATAATTAAACTATTAAATATTATAATTTGTCAAAACAAAGCTATTAATGCAAACTAAACAAAAAATAAAAATAGCAATAGATGCTATGGGTGGCGATGCAGGGATTAAAACTGTAGTTGAAGGTGTCGCTATTGCGTTGAAGAAAAATTCAAACTTAAATGTCATTTTAGTTGGTGATGAAGGTGAAATTAAAAAATCACTTCTAATTAATAAAATAGATAAATATTTATCAGAACCACCAAGGATTGAGATAAAAGCGACAACAGAAATTGTTGAGTCTGATGACCCACCAGCTTTAGTTTTACGCAATAAAAAAGGTTCTTCAATGCATGTTTCCATTGAGTTAGTTAGAGATGGACTTGCTGATGCTTGCGTAAGCGCAGGAAATACTGGAGCTTTAATGGCTTTGAGCAGATATATTTTAAAAATGTTATCAGGAATTAACCGACCAGCTCTTTGCACCGCGGTTCCTAATAAATATGGAAGTGTTCATTGGTTAGATTTGGGGTCAAATATAAATTGTGATGCAAAAAAACTAGTTCAATTCGCAGTAATGGGAAGCGCACTTTGTAATGTTGTTGATGAACAAGAAAATCCAAAAGTTGGCTTGTTGAATATTGGTTCTGAAGATATCAAAGGTAGCGATGAAATAAAAGAGGCTGCAGCAATATTGCAAGAATTGCCTATGAATTACATTGGCTTTGTTGAAGGTAATGATATTTACAACGGCGAAGTAGATGTTGTTGCTTGTGATGGGTTTGTTGGTAATGTGGCGTTAAAAGCTAGTGAAGGTTTAGCAGTTTTTATTAAAAACTTACTAAAAGAAAAATTTAAAAGAAATATATTTACTATGTTTTTAGGTTTAATGCTTGCTCCTATTTTTAAGGGAATAATCAATAAAATTAACCCAGATTTATATAATGGTGCTACTTTGTTAGGCTTAAATGGAATAGTAATAAAAAGCCACGGTGGAGCAAATGCTTTTGCCTTTGCAAATGCTATTAAAATCGCACACTTAGAAGCAACAAAACAACTTCCAGCTAAAATAGAAAAACTACTATCTCAGTATGAATTAGAAACAATTGAAGTTAAATCTAAAGATAGTTAGTGGCTAATAACCTTAAACAGTCAAATAAATTATGATTAAAAGTTATATATCAGGAACTGGCAGTTATTTACCAGAAAAAATTCTTACAAATGAAGAAGTTGCTAAATTAGTTGATACTTCAGATGAATGGATAAAATCCAGAACTGGAATTTCACAAAGACATATTGCAAAAGAAAATGAATCAACAAGTGATATGGCTGAAAATGCAGCAAGACAAGCAATAAAATCAGCAGGAATTAGCTCTTCTGAAATTGACTTAATAATTGTTGCAACAACAACTCCAACCCATGTTTTTCCAAGTTGTGCTTCTGGTCTTCAACGAAGATTAGAAACGAAAATATGTCCAGCATTTGATATTCAAGCAGTTTGTTCTGGATTTATTTATGCGCTTGATATTGCAGATAAATATATAAAATCTGGTGCTTGCAAAAATGCTTTAATAGTTGGCTCCGATAAAATGTCTAGCATCTTAAACTGGAAAGACCGTAACTCTTGTATTCTTTTTGGCGATGGTGCTGGTGCAATTGTATTATCAGCAAGTGAAACTAAAGAAGGAATTATAGCGAGCAAGCTTTATTCTGATGGTGATTTTAAAGAATTATTATGGGTTCCTAATGGTGTTTCTTATAAAAAATCTGAAAATATTGAAGATAATTATGTTCAAATGGCAGGCAGTGAAGTTTTTAAGGTTGCTGTTTCAATGTTAAGAAACCTTGTTGGAGAAGTTATTGAAAAAACAGATTATAAATTAGAAGATATTGATAAATTAGTCCCGCATCAAGCAAATATTAGAATAATCAAATCAGTTGCAGAAAAGCTAAATATGCCTATGGAGAAAGTAGTTACAACTGTTGATAAACATGCAAATACATCAGCAGCTTCTATTCCATTAGCATTAGATTATGCGGTGAAATCAGGTCAAGTAAAAAGAGATGAGTTAATATTTTTAGAAGCATTTGGTGGCGGATTTACTTGGGGTGGATCTTTAATTAGATTTTAATTAGGCTCAGATTTTGTATAAAATATAAATGCTTATTCATTAGATAATAACTATTTATTACTTCGTGAAATCAGACATCAAATAAATTTCAAAAGCTATAATTAATATAGTTATCTAAATTTCAATATCAAAAAGGTTTAACTAGAATGAATGAAAATAAACATCAACTTGCAAAATTTAGCACAAGATTTTTAGCATTTTTTATTGATAGAATAATAATAATGATTGTCTTGAGTCCTTTAGTTACAATGTTTTTTGGAGTTAAGGAGAAAATAACACCAGAACAATTTATAAAGATGATAAAACAAGGTGAATTTCCTTTTACAATAAATGAAATACTATTTAACTTATTTATTGTTGCAGCTTTTGTGATTGGTTTTTGGATTTATCGAGGAGCAACCCCAGCAAAAATATTTTTCAAGATTAAAATTGTAGATATGAAAACAGGTAAACATCCAACTAATATACAGTTTTTAATAAGGTATTTAGGATATTTTCTATCTGTTTTTTCATTAGGTTTTGGGTTTCTTTTAGCTTTGACTGACAAAAATGGGCAGGCATTACATGATAAAATATCAGGAACTATAGTTATTTCAGAACAAAATTCTATAAATAAAGAAGCTGGAAAAGTAGAACAAAGTAAAGAAAGTTTAGAAAAAAATGACTCATTTGAGGCATAAATGTTTAAAAATATCTTTAAAACTAAGTTAAAAGTAGAGGTCTCAGCTATTAATTATGGTGGGCATTTAGCTCATGATAAATTAATTACGATGATGCATGAGGCTAGGCTTAGATTTTTAGATAGTTTGGGGCAATCAGAAATTAATTTTTATGGACCTGGATTAATCCTCAAAAACCTAACAGTGGACTACAAGAAAGAATGTTTTTGGGGGGATAGCTTAGACTTTATTTTATCTATTGAAAACTTGCGTGGCGTTTCTTTTGATATTATTTATGAAATAAGAAAAGGTGCTGAAATAGTTGCTGTAGCAAAAGTTTCCTTAGTTGCTTTTGATTACAAAACCAGAAAAGTAAGCAGAATAAATAAAGAATTTATCAATAAAATCACAAAAAACTAACTTACAAGAAAGTAAAAAATAATTTTTAACACTTATATTGTTAAACTTTATTGTATTTAAATTTATTAAGTGTGTTATTTTTAGTTTGAAAATAATCTCTTAGAGAAAAGATATAATTTGATACCAATCTATAATTAAGAGCTGTAGCTTCTGTAAAGTTTATAGTCAATAAAGGGCATTTCCATTTACTAATTCGCTTCGCTCAAAGTAAATTAGGGCAAATTTAATAGGTTCTTTAGACGAGGAAATTATGAAAACATTAACAGAATCTACAACAGTAGAAATTTTAACTGATGACTTATTTTACGCAGTAAAATCTAGTCAGAACTTACACCCTTGGGTGTCTTAAATAATTAACCTAATCCAAAAAGGATAAAACAATAGTAGCACCCCAAGGGCATTTCCATTTACTAATTCGCTTTGCTCAAAGTAAATTAGGGCAAATTTAATAGGTTCTTTAACTGAAGACTTATTTTACAAAGTAAAATCTAGTCAGAAG
>JAUTBQ010195783.1:0-10062 GCA_032361185.1 Lepetodrilus ovalis | reverse complement strand
GGGTTTCCTCCTGCCCTAAACTGACAAGTCGTGATGCTAGTGAAAGATTCTAGAAAGCGACTATAAACCCCATTACAAAAAAAAATCAAATCAAATCCATACTAAAACACATATTATCCAGTTAAATTATTTACTCTACCCAGTACATAATGTCAAGTTAACTTCTATATAAATTATAATACCTGGTTGTTGTTCATTGACTATTTTAACAATCCTTTCTAAGTGCCACCTTCCAACTGTTGGACCAAGATGTATATCTGACAACTGTATCACTTTCAGTCCATCCAAGGAAGTTGGTAAATCTTTGACGGGAATCTCAACTTTCTTCAGAGTAGGTACCCGAGCAGCGTTGTACACACCATATAGCCACAGGATACTACCATAGACTAACGCGAGTTGCTGTTCACGTCTTCTCGTAGACAGCAACAAGTTTGGTATAATTTTTCTCAAAGAAAAAAACATCACCTTGATGATTACTAAACCTGATGCTATTTGGACATAGAGTCCTAGAGCTGCATAGCAAACATAGGAAATTATGCTGGGGTTACGTCCAATTAAAAAATAGTTTGTAACGTAGCTAAAATGACATATAAAAAAAAAAATTATTAGGAATATATTCCATTTCGTCCATTTCGTCTTGACCTTCGCGTGAACTGAATTCACTGATAAATCATTGAGGTTAGTGTCAGAATATTTCGTTTTTTTCAAGGATGCTGAGTCATTGCGATGGGTGGCAGAAGGGTAACTAGAGAAATTATTCCAAAGAAATCGAGATACTAGAACCAGGATTGCTTCAATAAATAAAACAAAATGAGCTCTCAATATTCGAGCTCTTATTTCCCATTGAAGTGACAGTACATATATTTCTCCAAATACGATTGCAACGAGTAAAGTCGCCACGCCGAAAACCTTTGCACTCATGCTAACAGCCATGTTGATAAACACGGGCCTCTTGTGTTGGCACACATAAATTAGGACTTTTTGTTACAAATGCCATTTACGATCTACTAGTCTAGTTTAGCATGTATTGGGATTTGGTGGAAGGTACAAGTCGAGTTCAACATGTTATTAAAATGTGTTGGTATCAAATGATAGTTTAATGATCACAAGGAGCCAATGGTAAAGTAAGAAGGGCGGGAATTTTAAAGGCATACAAACACATATTTCAGATTTCAATTAGCGTGTAGAACTATATTTAAGTAATAGATATTGCAAACAACATTAATTTGTGATACTTATAACCAATTTTATATCACAAAAATCCCTTTCATCCATCCACATTGGAGGGAATTTGAAGTTCCAAAGATACAGATCTAAAGTACATTAGTAGTAACTTTTAGGTGGACAAATGAAACAATTTGTAGTCTCGGATAGAAATTTGTTATCCATTATCTGCGATTGTTTGCTTAGTGGCAAGATCGTTTGTAGGTTACTAGATCTAACTAGAGACAGAAAGATATACTTACACTTCTTTTCTGCAGAGCACCATTTTATTGCAACATTGTAGGGGCAGAATTAGCAAATAAAAGCATTGTTAATTTTGTGTCACACCATGATTCATTTTTAAACAAAGAACAAACAAGCAAAACTTCACAAGTACAGAAAAATATAAGACATGAGAGTGTAGTCCGCTAAAAAAATGAAAGCATGTCGGAACCTAAAATTTTGCATTAATTTGATATTTAATAGCTTAATTTCTAGCTGTGCCATACTGAAGCACTGTTGTTTTTCATTACCGTGCATCTTTAAAAAAAACAGTTTTTTAGCACATTATATGTACTAGTTTTTAATTTAACAAACTAGAATACCAATTTCTCAAAACAATCGTGAGTGAGATTTTGCTCAGCAGACGTTTCTTCCATTGACTGAACTTGAGTCTTGTTTTGAGTTTTTACTCAAGGGAGAAATCTCAGCTGATCAAAAGCTCAAACGCAACTTTGTTTCGAGAAATTGGGGCCAAGTATAGTATTTATCACATCCCCTTCTACATAATTAACTAGTGAAACAACACAGTTCACAGGCACAATAATAGACACAACCCAACCAACTAGACGTATTATATTAACTCACCTCACACGAGAATGTCATTTTCTGATTGGCTGATGTGCATCGACTTATTTTCCATGTTACCCTCATTGTATGCACAAGTATTTCAATGTTGATTTCATTGTGATGTCACTACTGTTGCGCTGCTTAGCAATCATCAGGAGCCAGGTTTAGCTAGAGACTCACAAGGAACAGCTATTTTGCCAAACTTGTATGACGTCACAATGAAACAACCCATGGCCAAGATTATGTTCATGACTACCCAACCTTTGACTGAATTTATGTAATATATTAGTTCAGTGGATGAAATTTGGTGTTTGGTAAGATACACTTGTTGTCAGCCGGTCTTGAGGTGTACATGGGTTGATCAACTTGATGTATCGTCTATGTGATCTACATAAACCTACTTAGATGGTACATCAACCCATGTACCCCTCGAGACCGATTGACAATTGATAATGTTAATAACGAAGAATTTCCAGAAGTCTACAGGCTCCAGGCACTCTTTAAGAACTTACTGACACTTCAGAAGAAGAATGGAACCATATTCCTTAAGCTGAGATGCGAAAGAAAAGAAAACCAGAAAAATATTATTCAAAAATTTATTGCACACATGTCAACATTTACTATCCAATGGAAGCAATCTTTTAGACTGTTGAAAGAAGTAATTTTTGAAAGTATTAAGCACACATGTACAAAGATATGAATATAATCATTGCTATACTCATTCACTCTATGAATTATCTGGAAAATAATCAATATATTTTTTTTATAATGCAAAGGCACATCAAGAACAGAAGAAAATGAGATTAATGCAGGCAAATGCACGCATGCACACACACACACACACACACACACGCACGCGCACACACACACACACACACACACACACACACACACACAGGAATGCTTTGTTTTATGTCTAAATATAAAAACATAAGACCATTTACACACTTTTGTTGAAATCAACTAGCATTCCTTCGTTTACTTCCATTTAGATAGAGCACGGTTCGATCTACATATCATTCACTAGTGGGGCTGGCTAACGATACAGACATCAAAGATTAACAATAGTCAGCTCAACATCAATCACCTATCAATATACAGGTAAGTTCTGTTTAACAAGAACAGTAGATCACATTGTAATTGTCCATGTTCTGCCATAATAGATAATAATTGTGGGTATCAATATATTCAGCCCTACTATTTACACATACAAATGTAATATATTATTCCATACCCTATCTAATATAAATTAGATCTCAACTTTTGCTTGGACAGTCAGTTAAAGTGACTCACACACTAAATTCATATTGCACAAGGCATATTGACGATCCTACACCACATAGTGATTAATTTCATTCCAACTAATTTTCCGGGCAATCAGTTTATTTATTTATGTAAATATTTATGTAAATAAACAAACTGCCCAGCTAATGAACTGACTTATCAATCACCTATCATTTGGAAGGAAATCGTTCACTGTATGTGGTGTAGAATTAGAGTATCGTTTCTCGGAAGCTGTCATATCTACTATCGTAGCGATCTCTAATACATGACGCTCGTAGTCTCATAGTGAATACAAGAGCCCCAGATGTTTAGGTTTATGCGATATGAATCGTGCTTGAGTCACTTTAATGTTGACCTGAGCCCACTTTAGCAACTGTCCAATATATTTATGAGCATCAGGCTCTGATCTTAATGAGATCGCCTCACATAGAACTCCACCACTATTATCACATTAACTCTGTGGTAAATCGTAAGCACAATATTACCGTAATTCTCCTAATAATTCAAACAAATAAATAAATCACCCAAACAAATAATTTTAATTAGGAAAATTGATAGTGTTCAGTCATTTAGAAAAAAAAAACTTTTGATAAAATTGGACATGTTAGTATTTTAGAGTAAAGAAAAATACATTTTTACTGATTAATATTGGTTTTAAATTATTATCGTATTCAAATTATTAGGAGAATTACGGCCTATGTCCACATTTGCCGTCATATTCTAGGTTACAGTGGTTATCACAGTCACATAGCCGATAGAATCCTCTTTATAATGTGGCATAATTAGCAGAACATAGTGGGTTATTGGTTACATCATAACCCTCTCTATCTTGGAGGCACTCCAGTAGGAAGTAGATTAAAGACGTATTCCACAAAAAAATAGCATTAAAAATTTACATTCAAAAATATTTTCTTTACAAATATCTTCCTCTATAACATCTTAGCATATGTACATCATTCTCTTAAAGTGGCAGGATCATCATTTCATGCAATTATTACATATTTGTTTTCCTTCTGCATAGTATTGCTAACTAGAGAAAAATACTATTTTTAATCTACAATAATAGATATGACACTATCGCCAATGAAAGCAGTACTCTGTGCTAAATATATCAAAATAAAAAATAATATTGCATCAAAGGATGATCTTGCCACTTTAATTGAGGACTAACTTTACCCCGAAACCTTTCATCAAAAACTAAATACTACTGCTATGGTATGTTGACACGTCATACCTGTAATAATTCTTAGGGAAAGCTGAAATAGCACATGAATAATGTTGACCTTAAAACTAGAATAACTATTCCTATATACATGTACATATATAAATGTATGTATGTTCCTTATTCGTGAAGTATCATACCTCCCAGGGTGTTCAGGTGTTGTGAATGAACACTGATCTATTGACCAGGGAAATAATGATGGGAATAGAGACTAGCAGGTTACAAATACATTACAATACATTATATTATTATTATTATTATTACTATTATTATTATTACATGTATTACTATTATTACATGTCTTATTATTATTATTGCTACTACTATTATTATTAATATTATTATTATTAATACACATATTATATTATTAGTACATTTGTAGTAGTAGTATTACTATTATTATTATTATTATTATTTAATATTAATATTAATATTATTATCACCATCATCATCATCATATGATGATCTGCCAGATATCTATCTGGGATTTGGAAACATGGCCATCTTTATTTAAATTTTTAAAGATATTCGAGGGAAGAGTTACATATAGGTCAATACCAATGGAATTAAGGTAAGCTCATTTCCTTTCACAGTAATGTAAGCATGGGGGTAGGTCATTTCAGGATCTTCATTTCACCCATCTAGTACAGAGACAAACCTTACAGCACCTTGTAAACATACCCATAATACTGGTGATTTCTCAATACAACATATAATTTATGAACAAAATGATACTTCAGCTGTATTGATTGTAAATAGAACAGGATGGACGCAGGAGAACCTGCATCTGGATTAGGTGTGGTCAGATCTCCATAGGGCATCTCCTGTCACCGCCAGGAGGAAAAACGTTAAATAAACAAATTCTCTCTCTGGTAGATTAGATGGGTTTCAAGATCTTTTCACAGTTAATATGTCTCACAATAATAACAATACTGTAGGAATATTATGATGCTTCAAAATACTGATAGATTACACCAATCTATCCTTTAACAATAAAAAAAAGAAAAGAAACTATAAACGCTATAAACATTTCCTCACCAATTCCGACTTCTGAAAAATGTTAATGGTAATAAGGAACTGGCCTCTATAGGTTGCCTAAGTAAGTCCGGTCTATTTTTCCGAATTTCCCAACTTCCCCAAGTTCTGGGGATATTTAAATTGGAAAATGCATAAAATAATAAAATTTGACTCACTTAGGCACTCTATTCCACAGAACAATTGTAGAGCTACGAGTATCAACTCCAGCAGGATTGGGTGTTGGTGGTACATTTACAATACAGTACATGTTGCTTTTTGACTTACCAATAAACGATTAATATTGCAATACACATTTACAATTATTAGCTAGAAATTATTACATCTCAGGGCTCCAGACTAACATTTTGAGTTACTTGCTGGCAGGGCTAGACAGGGCAAGTTGCAAAGGTACCAAAGGCAGCATACTGCATATTCGGCAAATGCCGGTATGAATCAGTAGATCTGGGGCCTGTTGCACGACACTCTTGTAGTGCTACAATAGTAACTCAGCTCCCTCCACAATAGAAAGCGTTGACCTTACAATTGTTGTAGCCTACACGAGCGTTGTGCCATTGATTCATCCCTACTGTGTATAGGACTTATCGATTCATCCCTACTGTGTATAGGACTTACAACTCGGTGTATAGGACTTACAACTCAGTGTATAGGACTTACAACTCAGTGTATAGGACTTACAACTCAGTGTATAGGACTTACAACTCAGTGCTACCATTACTCTGCGGAGTGAGAACCAGCGGCCTGTATTTCAGGAAATGATTGTGCCAATAATCCGGGCATGAATCAAGTCTTATGACATTTCCTGCTGTAATGTGGTATGGCATAGGCCCCGATTCAGGCCTGGGGTATGTTCAATCTGTACATGGCTGAGTGAGTCGCTGAGCTAAACTGGTTCCTTGTCCCATGTACGGTTCATAAGACTTCTGAGACAGTGGCTAGTTTAGTAAACCGCTTACAAGCCTTGGCCAGATTGAATACACCCAAGAATTACAGTATTTCACTTTCATGAAATGCAGATACGACAGTTAAATACGGGTGGATTTTTTCGGCGTTACTTGAAGTGCTCACGCACTTCTATATCTGGAAGAGCTTTGCGATCGTGGCCAAAACTTGGAGGCAAAGAGCGGGAACATCGCCATGGCCAAGATGGTCGCTCCAAGCAGTGGACGGAATCGGATCCAGCCAATCGCGATGACCGTCAGAGAGAGACTGATGGACAGAGCGAGGTTCATTGTGGTCACGCCCATAGCGACCAGTTCTCGTACAATTGGCAGCCAATCAACTGAAACAGTGTAAAAAATAACATGAGTTCGGTGCCACATAACTGACCTATTGTGATGCCTAACCCGCATATCTGTCGTCATGTGATGTTGCCTGCTTGATCTGAACGACTCAGAATGTCAATTACTGGGGCTGTTTTTTTCGCCACCGGCCGAGCCAAACCGGCAGCTGCTTGACCCCGGTGACCCTGACAAATGAGCTCAATTTCAATACTTGGAATAAGCGATATCACAGCCGGTTACATGTCGGTCTCTCAGAATTATGGACAAGAAATTGGGCAAATCGAGCACGTTTAAAAAAAGACACCCCCAGAGTCACAGCTGAATAAAGTTATATTCCATTTGAATGGGCGAGCTAGATGTCAAATGTAAATGGTTTCTGAACTGCTGGAAAGAATAATAAACATAACCACTGGTTCATTTAAAGAAAAAAAAACTTTTGGAATCGGGGTTTAAAAGCACTTTCAAGATTCTTACTCTCATGTGATGGCTTGTACTAATTTTATTCTACATTGAATGCTCTGGCCTAATGTAAAATCTAACACACATAAATACTTGCGAACTCTAGCAGTATGCTGTGACACACTATTGTGATTCCTACCTATTGTTGTGATGATTTGCGTGACGCAGCCGAAGCCGACAAACATGAGAAGCCAGCCCCCAAATCTAATCCCCCATGTCACCATTGTATTCTGCGCCTGTTCCTTGTTGAATATTTCCTGAAAGTTAGATCACATATAAACATGATAAATAAACATATGAACAGAATGACTAGGGTATGTTCCAGGGAACAATTGTGCTACCGGTACTATTTAGGATACAACTGTTTTTACCTTAAAAATATTTCCAAAAAATTAAATATGAGAATACTACTAATACATTGTAAGTACCTAATTCTTAATAAATGAAAAAGAGTCACTGGGGGTCTAAGTGGGTCAGGTTTGTTTTTAGAATTGGATAGAATTTCTCAGAATGGACAAGTTCTGGTGAAATCCAAACACGATTACTAGGCTTAGGGTTGAATAAACACCTGAGAAAATCTTAATATGTCGTTACTACAGATCGTGTAGCTAAATTTCTGTTCAATTCAGAGATAAATCATGTTGTTCAGCATGTGTTCAGTCGTTCATGCGTCATACATCGGGATACAACTTAGATAAAATACCATCCACAAACATTTTCCCAATGAGGTTATCATGATTGTGACCCATTAATTGATTAATGGCAGTTATTTACGGTATACACTTATAAAGAATTATGTGTTCGAATAATTAGAGGGTTTGAACTATTAGGGGAATTACGGTATACACTTGTAAAGAATAATGTACTTGCACACATATAAGCGTTACAAGTGTACCACAGATGTGGAGTTGACGCTCTATAAATGTTCTTATTATTATTCTGTTCATAGTGATCTGACATACCTTCGGGCTCATTTCTCCGAAATACAACAACTCTATTGGATCTCCAGCTTCCGTTTTAAATGGAAGTAATTTTTCACCGATTTGACGAGCAACAATACTGACCTGTAAACACATAAACAACACACTTTAGTACAGAAAACATTAGTTTTCGAACGAAACCAAACAGCAAAAAGGTGCAAGAGTAAAACTGCCTGAATAAGACAGATTATTGTTACTAATATTTTGTTTAAATATTGATAGTCATAAATGTGTATAGATCTAATAATAATTTGTTAAATAAAATAAATTAAAAAATAAATTAAAATAATAATGTTAAGAAAACTAATACTAAATATTGTACCATAATAGTCAAATGTCCTCAAATTTGATTGGTCGAAATGGTTTGAAAAGTGTTGTCTAATCGCAATACAACACATTTTTATTTCCATTAGACCATAGAAGAACAATCAGAATAATCACTGTGTTCGCCTTCAAATTTTCAAAAAAATTAATTATGGTACAATTTCGGTAAATGTTATTTACCTGTACTATCGTATAAGGCGGGTACTATAAGGTGGGGGGTATGTCATGGACCCCAACTTCAGCGTTATTTCGAGGGGACACTGTATATGTAACTAGTGAAACATGGTAATTAACTAATATTGCAAAAAAATAATGGCTTTGTGTTATCTAATAGATATATATAAATGCACAAAACTTGCTACTAAACTAATTAAATACACATGCTTACTTTAGCTGCATTTCCAAGAGCAGAATTCTGGCTGAGTCCTGCATACTCAAATGTCACTTTCAAATCTCCAACCTAGAAAACAGGTACATACATAACAATTAAAACAGTGTAGACTTTATGACAGCATTAACTTTCCATTTAATATTTGTATTTTATTTATTAATTTTATTTCTTAAATTGTGGTTTAGAGCCGGTTTCAAGATTCTTGTAAAGCATGACAATATTTTGACAATTTAAATGACATGATGCAGGGCTCTAGACTTGTCATTTTCAGTTACTTGCCCGCAGGGATAGTCATGGAAAGTTGAAAAGGCACCAAAGATGTTATATCTTAAAACATTGGTTGCCCGCAGTGCATGTTAACTTGCCCATGTATGTCAGGCAAATGTTAGTCAAATGTTAGAACCCTGTGATGACATTTGTCGTTTACAAAAATAGCCCTTATTGGCAATAGATCTAATATCTGGAGATACATCAGTAATTCCAATAACAGTCAATCTGCAGAAAGTCACACGTACACAATATGGAATCTATAATTGCCACTAGCAAAAAGAGAGTTAAATTTGAAAATATATATCGGAGGATGTAGCAGTAAAATGTCATATATTAATAATTTTGATCGTAACGACTTGTGTAGTTTGTGACAAACCTCCTACACCATAGGTTTAACATTCTAACAAGAGATATATTTTGCAGATATGATAAAGATTTTTAGAAATTTCATAAACACTGGTGAGAAAAATATTTATAGCCAGAATTCAAAATGGCTACAGTAACGTTCATGTATTTGTGTCTAATATGCAATAAAAGAAAGCAATAACCTAATTTACGGCATCTGTTGTATACATATTTACCGACGACATTCATATTACTGAAAAAGATCAAGTACTAATTGTTCGAAGTTAATGGAATGTGGGGGGGAAAAGCATTAGAAATACATAGAAGCCACAGTTAAAATATAATATTACTTAGTTTTAGCTGCAAAGTTTGAGGAAAACTGCTGTCATGAGAGGATGACATTGATGAGAAAGGTGA
>JAUTBQ010195772.1:0-10063 GCA_032361185.1 Lepetodrilus ovalis | reverse complement strand
TAATAACATTTTTCGTCGCAAATGGGTGAAAGATTCCCGCAGCGACGTTAAACTCCATATTCACTCACTCACTCACTGTTAGCATCGTGTGTATTGGTAACTGCAAATTACAGCGGGGACCTAGCGAGTCTTAAATTCTCAGCCTGGCTTTCATTTTCCTTTTAATACATTTTGATATCCCAGACATGTACACAGGCTAGTGGTTTATTGCAAGGTACGGGTTTACAAATGAACTAAGACACCGACCTGACATTATCTGCATGTTTGTAAGTGTGATGTGGAATAAAATGCCCGTACCTGCCATGTTTGATAATGGCATGATGATTTGTAGATGTACATGCCTAGTGGTTGCTGGGATACGGGCCCAATGTACAGCTTGGGTGTAAGTAATCTGGAATTGAAAGCTGTGTAGTTACTATTACATAGAATTCATTATATACCATGTATACTGATGCCCATCTTGTCTACTAGCATAAATTAAGATATATTTACAGTACTCATTTCATACCTTTTTTTCCGATTATTAATAAATGACATTGCATACTAAATAATACATTTATGGCTAGTATCAAAGGGATGTTTTCCATTGGTATCAGTTCTGGCAAATACCATAGAGAATTCTTCCACAAACATTCATGTCATTGACCTCACTAACTTGGCTTATCTGTGCTGTAGTTGACCGCTGGTATGCATGACATTCCAGCATTGGTGCCAAGCTTCCAGACGTCCCTAATGGATATGATGAATAGTGATTGGCCACGGTCACTGATACCGGCCATTGTCTGGCGGCAGTAGTAGCGACAGCGGCGGCAATGGTGGCCGCTCTACTGCCACACAGACAGACAGTACTAGCCGGTGGTCCACTCTGTGCACTGCTGTGTATTGGAGATCAATACACACAGACAGTTGCATACAACATGAAGGTCTGATGGCGCCCTAGACCTCTAGCTGGTGCTGACACGGCCAATCGTGTCGGTCAGATAGTGGCAGTAGCAATTGTAATTAAACGTGGATCAGTTATAAATCGATCAATAATGTGGTGATTTTATGAAAACATTTATGTATTTGTGGTCTACTTTTGTCACTTTGATTTCCTTCTAAATTATGTTGTCTAAGTTGTTGGAACTGGTTTTGTGATTTCTAATGAATAAATTATCATGACATACAAGTTTGTGCTGTACCATAGTATGATGGTGTGTTTGTGTAGTATGATATATTTTGTTTGTAATGGAGCTTAGAGTCACTTTCTAGACTATTTCACTAATATCACAGCTTGTCAGTTTATGGCAGGGAGGAAACCTGCAACATCCATAGCGCTGACTGTTGCAGTAAACCTGAGAGCACTGGCTGGTACTGACAGACCAAGGATAATATCTGTATTGCCACTATACAGACAGCGTAGTACCATCGTATGATGGTGTGTTTGTGTGGTATGATGGTGTGGTATGATGGTGTATTTTTGTGGTATGATAGTGAATTTGTGGTGTGCACATGCAACTTCTGCTTGACCAATATGTTTTGAATTTGAACTGCCAGATAATAAATTATCCTGCTTGTTAAGTTTCATGCAAGTCCTATGAAGTATTGCTCATGACACATCTTGTTTGCTCAATTTGATTTGTGGTTAATATTATTTGTAACGGTACAATTCCTTTGATCTTATCTGATAATGTCAAAGCAAGTCACATTGAAGGTCACACACTAATCCTCTGCTTTTTATTCTTGACAATGCTACCTTATTATATTATTATCGGAATATCGTGTATCTGATAGAATGCCTTGTATTTGTAGTAGTGTAACACAGCAGCACTGTGTAGTGTGTACTGTGTATGTATACAGGTATACAGGTAAGCTATGTGTGGTACATGTAAAGACTGCCTCCAGTATGTATTTCTGACATTACCTAGGATCCAGTGACCTTGTTACCGTGTCAGTGTCATCGTAGACAGGTGTTGGTTAGGGTCATCAAGTACTGGAAGTAGAGAGATTAGATATTTATGACGTAATACCTGGATGCTTGTAATATTCACGCTGATAATAACATTTACACATGTACTAGTACTCTGTATATTGTAACTGTTTAAGAAGAAAACTAAAGTAGAATAAAACAAATATCTTATTTTCTAGTATGACTATGAGTAGTATTATCGATGTTCTGTCCCTATGTCAGACACTTTGATCTTGAAGTTTTGTTACCAGAGAGAAATAGGACCTGACAAGTGAACATTAATCTTTTTTGTTGACAAAGCAATTTCAATGTTTCTGATAGGACAGGATTATCTGGATAGAATGAACTAATAATTTTCCTAGTCGGTTAATTCTCAACAAATCCTCATTGTCTTCACTAGTATCTTGTAGCACTGGCATTGCGTGACTGTTGGTGGAGATCATGTAGGTGTTGGTGGGGATCGTGTAGGGTCATTGACCACTAAGACCACGGCTATCTGATGTTAGAATCAGGAGGAAGGTTCTACATCCAGCCCTGGCATGCCCTATCTCAGTGTTGGCCCCCAGGTATGTCCCAGCACCCCAGGAGTATCGGCCTGGCATCAGATCTCATATGGCTTGGAGTCACAGACCTGCTTCATATTTTCCAGGCAGATAAGCAGGTACATGCTGGTAAACACAGATAAGCAGGTAGAAGGTAAACATGGAAGGTGTTTGTATGCGTGTGCATGCAAGCGTGCATCAAGTGCACTTAGAGTATATTTGTTGTTTAGGGTTGAAGGTCTGGTATTGGTTTGATAGAGTGTTGGAGTTTGTCTGGTACACACACGTGTATTGCTGTTTGATGATCTGTATATGTCCACAAAGTATACCATTACCATAGAACTTTGTACCACAAACATCAGTTCTGGTCTGGAATACAGTGGTATGCAGTCTCTTCCATTTCACACATGAATGCTCTATTAATGTTTTTCCGTAATAAATGTTTTAGTGTAGTTTTCCATGAAGGTACTTTATTGTCTTTAAAATGTTCATGTTTTCTGTCCACTGATATTCGTTCCCATGAAGTACATACTTTAATTTAATCAGATAATTATTATTCAATTATCATTAGAGCTGCATTGCCAAATACTAATAGCATGTGATATTGAACCTACGACCGAGACTGTCAGTCCCATGTGCTCAAAGATATTTTTGCTATTTAAACATAGTATTGTATCATTGATTGTACACACTTTCTGTAATATCTGTGATATCTTAACTCAAGTACCTCTTTGATACAGTTATTTCTAGACTGAGAGAATTCATATATTTTTTACAGATAGCTATAGAAATAGAAAAGAAATAGAAAGAATCCTATGACTGTGTTCTGGAACTACAAACTGGAACAAGACCAGTTAAAAATAGCATGCATCTGCTAAACACTTCAAACTCGAGTAGTCAACACTAAATGTTTGTTAACCCTCTCCCTGCTGCAGGCAACTGGAGATGCCCTAACAGCAGTGTATATGCATAACCCAGCATGGAGAGGGTTAAAAGTGAATTGAATCAATGGCAGTCATTAATTATGAGGGCACAACAACCAGTACCCAAGTGATCCAGACATAGTGCATCAATAGTGCATTACTAGTGCATGTTAAAGGAGTGTTTGGACCCATTGGTCCAGAGTGTAGTGCCTGTTAAAGGAGTGTTTGGACCCAGGCAGGAGTTCTCCAGACTTGTTTCTTCTCCCTGGCATCCAGCATCTTGGCAGCACTCCATCCCTTATTAACACGTTACCAACTGTCAGATAGGCCCTGGGCTTGATCGTGGTCACTGGGTGTGTGTCTGCAGAACAGTCTTGAACAGGTATGTCCATGGACATTGTGATGGACAGCATACACCCTGGTAGTTGGATTGAGCCACTGATGCTTGGCGGCTCTATCATGAGCATTGTGGTCCTCAATGAAGAGCAATATGATGAAAAGGTCATGTGTCATTATGAATGATATCATCCTAAGTAGTACCGTGGTATACTACTAGGTTATCTTTTCTATGGCAGCTGGTAATGTGGAATATGGGGTCAGATACTTAGCTATGCAATTTCTGCAGGCAGTAAGGAATAGATGACATTATATTTATTGATAAGGACCCCATTCCATAGTAGGATAATCAAAACTCCATGCTAACATAAACATAGCAGAGTTAGGACTTGTAGCACTACAATCGCTCTCTGGGTTTTCCCTATACGAATGTACTAGACATGATGTTTAACATTCTATCTTGTAGTGGAAGTATTGCATATTTGTGATACCCTGCCAACTCTAAAAGTCATAAGAAAAATAGTAACCAATAGTAAATTCCATGTCTTGAAGCTGAAAATTCACTGGTGGCAATGAACCGGCAGATAGATGTGAAAACAAGTCTAGAAATGACCTAGGAATTCAATGATGATTGAGCCACATGGGAATTGAAATGGCAGCAGATCCATTTTGTCAATTCTGTTCATGGTTTGCTGATGGCTATTGATATGATTTATCTATTGAATTCATTGCTGCTCCTGTACCTTGTGTTACCTCCGCCACCAAATGGTGACCGACGTAGATAGGAACACCTACTGATAGCTAAGAAATGCTGGATTGTGCTAGAGTACTAATTGAAAAATGAATGATTGGTTTGACTTTTTGTAAGATATTTCAGTTCCAGATAATCAAGTTTTGTTATGGGTTGGAAATCCTCTACATCCACAGCTTAGGGAGATAGCGGCAATGTTCTGATGAATAACTTTCCTCACACTTGCACTCAAAGATGGCTTACTTTTCTTAATTAGTTGTAATTATATGTGGGGAACACTGCATTAGCATTGCACTTTGATCTTATTATCTTAATTAGTAATTAGGAGGAAAGATTTAGCATATAGATCACTGCAAGATGTAATAAGCATTATGGAAAACAGTATGTGGCACACCATTAGCAAGAGTGCTTCCTTTGATGTAGGAATGAAACTTGGAGTGTATGTTTGTTACTGTGAAATGGAAACATGCAATCTGCTAGTCACACCTTTGAAATGATTGAACGCATACATGTAATATGCAAGAAATTCGAGACAGGAACATGATTAGTGTCAGTGTTCTAAATTAAGCATGTTAAGAAAATAATAAGGGGGTCATTCTCCACAGGCCCAATGTTAATGGTGGTAAAATCTGGATAGTTTTTAAGGGGTCCCACACATACCTAACATTGCAGATTTTTATATGACACCAGAACACTCTTCCAATTCAAACACTGAGTGTTTAATTGTGTTATTTTCTACCTTGAATATAGAAATTAATAGTTAAATGTAATCATTTGAAAAGTTAGATCAATATGATTTATTTCTTCTCTGTATGAATTTCTATAGAATTAGCCTCTGAAAGATGACAATATTTATTTGCTCATCAGCAATTGAATTAAACCCCATGATGTATTTAAGTTATTTACATACAACATTAATATTGATGCGACTAACTGTCATGTCCTCTGTCAACAACAAGACATGTCGTGACGAGCTGTCATAAACAACCACCACAGTCTTATGAATTATGCCCATTGGCATTTATGAAATGTTGCCAAGTTGAAAGCGTAACACGTCTTTTGTAATAGTGGGCCTTTAATGCCAATATTTTAAGCAAGCATGCATACATGGTTTAGTGGTATAGCGAGGGAGTGTGGTGGAGGTGGAGGGTTTGTACATATTGCCCTGGGGCCTGACAGGACAACCAGAGTGTGGTTTAGATAGAGAGTTATTTAGTATGTAAGGTAAAGCATTAAGTGGTTTATAAGACTACATGTCAACAACTTGATCCTTGAATGACTTGTTGTTGAATTAGTGTTTATCTGGCTTTGCTCCAACTAGCAGTTTGCTACACTTAAACTACAGCATCGCCTGTCATGGTTGTCTTACTTATGGACTATAACATCAGTTGTCTACTTACAAACTACAGCATCGCCTGTCACTGTTGTCTACTTATGGACCATAACATCAGTTGTCTACTTATGGACTATAACATCAGTCAGTAGTTCTAGTTGTCTAATTGCATAGTACCAGTAGTATTCACACAGGTGATTTTGGGCAGTAGTGATGTCCTAATACTATTTCCTGAAGACTGTAAACCAAAGAGTTAAGATGAGATGTGACATTAATTGAAAAATATAGAATAGAAAGAATATATGAGTTTCATCTCTACAACCCTGCATTTCTACCCTTCCAAATTGTTCTAGTGGGCACTTCCAGCTGTCTATAGCAGGAAGCAGGTTAAATCATTACTTCCTGTAGTGTTCCTGCTTTGCTGTGTTCACTGTTCTATCATTGAAAGCATTTCTAACAATCAAACTATACATAACTGACTCCATATCGTTTAATTCTGTTGCATTAAACTTGAGCAATGTTTCCTAGCAAGATCGGGCTCAGCAGTTCATGATGGTATTTACTTTTCAAAACAAAAAGAAAATTGTATTTTTCTCCTATCTTCGACATTTCCTGAGATTGCTATGTTTATTTATTTTCTTTGCTTCCTATCAGTATTTCCTGTCTATGTTGCGACATATTCCATGATTACAGAATTACAATTTATTGTTTTCTGATTGAAAGTCTAGACAAATATGAGTTCTTCTACATACATATTTCTTGTTCTTCCACTTTAGATTTAATTTATTTACAAGCTTATCTCCCCTTGCCAGCATCTATGGCCTCTGGTGATATTTACCTCTAGATGAGAAACTGAACCTCACTTGTTTTCAGGAACCGAAATAATAGAGATTGTGTTTGTATTGGGTTAATTAAAATTTGAGTTATGATCTTGGAAATAATTGTAGACCATTTGGTAAACATGAGCAACAATTGATTTCCGCTATTTAATTCAATCCAATCGTATCAGAAAGTTTTCTCAGTACTTTTCTATTTTGTTTATATGATTGGATGTGACTGTTTCAGACCTCATATATATTGATCATTTGAACCAATCACCTGCTGTAAGCCATTGCATACACTCTACATGAGCTGGCTTGTCAAATTATACTAATGGATATTTAGATCTGGCTTTTTAGGGTTTGTTGGTTTGACTTTCGGTAAAAGCTTTGCACCTCCAGTATCGAACGTTTCTGACTCGAGCTGAAACTCTATGAGTTTATTAATGCAATTTCCAAGTTTTCTTATCGAAATTGTACAAGGAAAAAAGACATTTCAGAAATGCATTTTGTTGTAACAGTTGATGGAGGTTGATGGAAGTTGATGGATCTGAATCAATTTGTTGAGATTGGATGAGGCAATAGTGGCTCGAGCTGACGTGCTATCTGACCCATGGTCCTTCTCATCAATACATTGGTTCCTCGTAGATTGTTTATCATGGATTGATGGACAGATCAGGTCTAGGATCGTGGTTTCAAATTGTGTTCTTACTTGGGATTGTATCTTGTATCATCTATTACTTGCTTCTGTTGGACAATAATTATTACAGTCAATGTTATACTGAGTTCCCCTATCTGTTCTCTATCTTAATACATGGTACTGGGTTCAGACAGAACAGCCAATCATTCTGTGTATCAAAGTGCCTTTTTGGATCCTACTACAAAACCTAATTTACTCTGTTCTGATCTTGACAGGTTTTACGAGTCACCAGTGGAATTGCACAATGATTGGTTCCAGAAGTGCTGCTGTTAAATGTGCTGTTATCAGAATAATCATAGTGTTATTGGCTAGAATCTATTTAGTACTTGAACCATGAAATAGTTCTTTAAGAGCTATTTTCTTTGTTATTCATGCAATTCCATTTATTCAGAATGGTTGTGTTTCAAGTAGGTTTGATGTTTTATTAAACAACATGTTTTTATTTCTACATGACAATTAAATATTCTTGTATGTCATAACTATTAATATTATGCTTACTCAGCTAAAGAGAAATGCATCCAACCTTCCAAGCTTGTATGTTAGGTAAACAGCTTAGTGACTAGGAATCTGGTACCTCTATGGACTTGACCTTGTTATTGGGGCTATGTGAAGATGAACATCCATATGATGTATCTCCCAGGTAGGGGGCTATGCCTGACATATGTACATTTGTCTGTCCACACTAGACACCAAGTAAACATTTACCCTCTGACCAGCTGTATACCTCCATACTAAGATAGAGGAGGAGATGATAGATTAGCACAAAGCCTCCCGGTCACTGTTCTATGTATCTGACTATAAGCCCGGGTCCCAGTCTGGTTCCAGTTCTGCTTATGAGGGATTCACAGTTAAGCCTGATGTCCACTGCTATGTCCGATGTCCACCCTGTAACTGGACATAAGTCCCGAGTCATGGTTGCACTTAGGACAGATCCACTGCTAAGCTCAATGTCCACTCTACAGGTTGTAACAAACCCCTGATAAATTCCTGACCCTGTTCTGTGAATTGTTCTGTGGTCAATGGTATTTTTAGGACTGTTTTGTGAGAGGTACACACAAAGCTACTTTAGCTTGACTACTACAGATTGTCTATGTACTGCCATAAGGATGACCAGAACCCATCAGGGCTCGACAGTAAGGATTGTCCGCCTGTCCGGGCCAGGTACAATTCACAGGCGGACAGGTGAATTAGCCCAGATTAACAAGCCTTTTACCTACAGTTACATGTCCGAAGGGGCACAAGGACAGGTGCCTCCAAAAGTTAATGTCGAGCCCTGCCCATCTTGTCTAATAGTAATAGTACACTACTACATACATGTATAGTATCATGAATTACCCAGCTGGTACCTGTAGGAAACTAATACTAAGTAGCATAGAGAACATGTAGAATAAAACTTTTGAAGAAAAATGATGTCATTTTATTCGTTTATTGAAGAGAATCCTCCAGTTTTGTCATCAGATCGGTCGTAATTATTAGGCTGTTTGTGGAGCAGGTCTGGTTTTGCTACAGTTCTCAGTATGAACGTGGGCCTGGTGATGTCAGTACACAGTCAACATTGGCCGAGACTGAACACACTGACCAGAATGACCCGCGAACCCATGGCTAGCCTCTGGTGGTCTCCAGCTACTACATTCCTCACTACTTCACATGGCATGGCTAATTAGTTGCCAAGGACTTCTGAGGGGCTTAAGTAGTGTGACTTTGGATGACACTTGGCAGAGAATTGACTGGAGACATTTACAGGGCTACGCTAGGTCTGAGGACTGTATATTTTACGAATTAAGTAAATTGCGAGAAGCGTGTATCTGGGAAGAACTACGACCTACGTGTACGTAGCTGTTTAGAGGCATCTAGTGATTCCGAGAGGAATTTTTACGTGTTTGCATTGAAATGCCCCAGATATCTATCTATCTTGGTAACATTTACATTAAAAATTCAACAGCCTATATCCATTAGTGCATTGACCATCATGAAACATTCATGTGGCACGATGGCGGTGTTGTTGCTTGGGATGCTGCCAGTGTGCTGTAGCCGGTAATGAGCCGGTGGCTGATGATGACGTACTACTGGGATGACAACTGATTCAGTCTGGGAGGGGTCAGTGGGGATCATGTACACATATTTGCTAGCCCATGTGTAAATCCTTAAAGACCTCATCTTTGTAAACAGTGATGTTGACGTCATTTAAACACAAGCTCGGCAGGTCTTGTTTGCATGGAATAAATGTCTGGAGATGGACGTCCATCTCGTAATGAACTTCAGCCTGTCCTAGGGGTGAACACTATGTAACAAGACTTCGTTTCAGTTGCGTTTTGATGCAATGAGTTGGAAGTAGTTGTTGACAAGTAGTGTCAGGTGTTGAGCACCTTGTGACATTCTACAAGCAGCAGGAGTTATTCTCATGTTGAAAATAGGATTTTCTTTAATATTTATATTTGTTCGGTGGTAGTGAGATCACACAGAATGTAGGCCTATACAGTGATGGAGTAATCCTATATACGTGAATGAGGTCCTTATAGCCACTGTTTACATAATACATGTTCAACACAAGTCAAGTCTATGTGTGTACTCTTTGTCGCCAAAAATATGCTGATTTTGTTTAAAGACGCATACCACCATCTGGCCATTTAATGAATAAAGGTACAGTGCCCCCTCGATATAAGGCTGTTCGATACAGAGCGGATTCGGATATAAGGCTGGGTCAGATGTGGA
>JAUTBQ010195761.1:0-10063 GCA_032361185.1 Lepetodrilus ovalis | reverse complement strand
AGTGAATGTACTTTGTAGTTGTAGCTAAGAACTAGTAAAACACGGCCATAAATATCTGTGATTGTATGCCTTTAACACATTGGCTGCATTCAAGTTGCACTACATTTCTCTACATGTCTCTACGCTACTTTTCTAAAAGTAGTGGCTGGCTGCATATATAGGAAATCAGTTTGCACATGTGTGCAGTCTATTCCCTTCATGCTTTGGATTTACCTACTATTTCCTACTAAACTCTACGAGCTGAAAAGCGGAAATAATAAGTAGTACTAATAGTACTACGTGTGTTGGCTGAACGTCTATACTGTAATGCTATATGTAGCACTTCATGGAGAAATGTAGAGCAGTCTCAACGCAGCCCAGATCAGGTGCAGGTGAGATGTCAAAGGTCACTGGGGTGGAACAGGTCGTGACTGTTGTTTACAAAGGAGTGTGGGATAGGATCAATCATGAAGTTAGAGCTTACAATTATGTACGCTACATTTCTCTAATTCTTTCTTTTGAAAGTAAAATGATGATGACATAATGTGATTTTCTATGTTTTTGTGTGCATAGTTACTTTCTTGAGATGAAAGTACAAACCTGATATTACTGATATTAATATTGGTTTATTTGGTTTATATGTGTCAGCTAAGGCAACTAATTATTGTTTCAATTTGATCAACATGTTACCTTTCTGACGTATTATTGATAAGATGCACTGTCTGTAGAGTGGCAATACAGATACCATCCTTGGTCTGTCAGTACCATTCGGTACTCACAGGTTTACTGCAACAATCAGTACTACAGATGTTGTGGGTTTCCTCCTGCCCTAAACTGACAAGTCATGATTATTATTGAAAGATTCTAGAAACCTGCTCTGAACCCCATTACAGAAAGAAATGTACAGATTACAACTAATTGTTTTCACCTCTCGCAGCTCAATTTAACTAAATACGATGATTCTCCGACTATCTCTCAACAATCAAGGCAACACCGCAATTAATTATCTCAGTCAGCAATTAATCGCCAACTTGATCCTGCAGCTAATTGTGAGAGGGGAAATCATTTTCCATAAAGATTTTCGCTTAGCGTCACAACTCATAAAATAATAAATGAGTCAAGCAATCTTTCACGTGAGGAATCAGGAATCGTGTTTCTCCATGGGTTCTAGATAATTGGTCCGGACTGGCAGATGGTTTGTGGGAAAATGTCATTTAATAACTCATAATCATTTTGTTATGCTTGAAAGGATATTACCAGTATTCCACAAATTTCTTATTGTTATTGAGTTGGGCTGTTGTAAACTACACGTCTTAACTTTGTATTGTTACTAATAACAGTTAAACATATAAATAATAATAATAATAATAATAATAATTAATATGTATTAAATAATGATGATGATGATGATTGATATATATAATAATAATAATTATGATGATGATGATGATAATGGTGGTGGTAGTAGTAGTAGTAGTAGTAGTAGTAGTAGTAGTAGTAGTAGTAATGATAATAATAATATTAACAAATAATGATTATAACAATTAATATAAAATTAAATAATTAATATTGATATTTATTATATGATATACATGTATTAGAATTTATCACACTGGACGTCTGTATTTCATTTTCTTGCAGATCAAATATCTATTAAATATTTATTGTAATATTGTGGTATTGTAGATTTTTTAGATTTTCATTATTTATGGAACCTTTTTTAAAAATAGAGAGATATGTACAGGCTATGGTTGCTGGATTGCTTATTCTTATGTTTAAATCCTTAAATCCTTTGTGACATCAAATTATTGTTACCTGGACCAGTCTTCATGCTTGGTTTGTACTTAAATGAAAATTTCATGACTCAGTAATAGTTTGTTAATTTAGTTTAAAGTTTTGCTAGAAAACCTCAAGACTGGTAACTTTAATCATAGCAGTTCAAACAGGGTCAACTCTTTGACATTATTAACTAGGAAATGGCGTTCTGCACTCGTGTTTACTTTACAGTTAGCTGTAACGAGTGTAATTAGGATTAAGATTTCAAGAAAAAGGGACACTTTCCAGAAGAGTGGTGCAGGTTCACGTCCAAGCCTGGTCAAATATTTTGCCATCTAATACAGCCGCAGTAATCTATATAGAAGTGTGTGCGTGTGTCTTTTGTTGTCCTGGAAGCAGAACAATTTGGTAGTCAAATGCTTTATGCCGAAATAATTATGGACACAAAATTTGTCCCTTTCATGGCGATGGCATATCTCTTTACTAGCCAAATTTGGGACCATGGGTTATGGTTATGAAATGAGTTTTAATATGATTGGAGTCTCAGCTGCACGCTGCGATCTCGTTTCACGGCCAATCTTTGCAAACATTTCCCCCACAAATGAGTGTTTACCCATCCCAACGGAGACTAAATAAACGGCAGAGCCAAGTTTGCCAAGACTGCTTATTGTTTACTTTCTTATTGTTGCGATTTTTCCCCCCGCACAATTTCCTCTTTATTATCTTCATTTAGTCCTGACATGTTTCATTGAGGGGACGAATCTCGAGGCCGCTGGTGGTATGGAAAGGTGTACAATCTGGAGCTGGGCTATAAATCTACCCAGCCAACAAGAGTGTGTTGATTATGAACACCAGATGAAGTTAAGAGATGGGTCATAATCAGGGTATTTGTCAGTCTGATGATGACTGTTAACGGCACAGTCTGGCTAGTCCCGGGTTCAAATTTATGGTCCGAGCCTGATCACTGTACCAAAGTAAACACTATTTACTATGGAATGGTAACTTGTTGTGATTAAAATTGATTGTCAGCCTGTCTGCAATCCCCTAGGGTAATGTTTTGCCTGGGATGGCTGAAAACAAGACAAATGTTCACTGATAGTTTGTTTGATCTGTTCGACTATGGGGGAAAAACAAACACAGAGTTATTCAATTATATTTGATGAAATTTGCGCAATTTTTAAGTGTGTCAATACAGAGTAATTCATTTGTGTGTAAAGAGGTAAATTTAGACCGACTGCGTAATTAACCTCGAAGGGAGAGCTACCCTTGAATATAATTCGCCCTGGCCTCTGCTAGGGTCTTCATCCACGTCTTCATTTGCATGCGTTTCTCATCAGGTACAGACTCCTCCGTCAAACGCTGCGAAAATTTGGGAAATTTTGGTCACGCTAATCACCAATAGAAAGTTTTTGATGATTATGCAGTGTCTGGCAATGGACATGTAGTCATGATACACGATCCGGCCATTTGGCCTTCGACCTTCCCGACTCGGCTCTCCTGATATCTAGCGAGTTAGGTAAATGTAGGTCTATACAGAGACGGAGTATTAGGGATAATTCACTTATAATGAGACGTGTCTCTGGGGAGATTAACGTTTCCAGCGCGGAACGCTCCTCCCGAGTTTCCCATTGATTCCCATCTCGGTTAATAGGAGAGAAAATGGATGGAATAAAAATAAAAGTGTAATAGATTTGATGCCAACACTCGTTCATGGAGAGTAAATCCTTTATTTCTTTACCCATTTGCATTGATTTCAAGATTCATGTGAGAGTTGTCATATCTGGAGCACATCCCTTCTTCAGCCCTCTCGGGAAGGCTTTTTGTTTTGCGGTAGCAGCCTTTGACGATCATCACGATTCCAGCTTTTATGAACTTTTTTGGTTTAATAGAATGCTGATGCATGGACTATCAGTGGGCAAACTCGCTAATATTGGAAATATGAAATGTGTCCATAGTGTTCGTTCAAGCCAGAAACATTGCATTTTATGATTTTAACAGCTTCACTTGAAAGCATGCTATTACTATTAGTTTTTTAATGGATGGAATAATGTAGTGAAAGGTTCTTAAATTGTTTGCTATTGCTGTTACTAAAACTTTAAATAGTTTTAGCTTTCACAGTACAATTTGCAATAACTGCTTGGGCATTGAATTGAGTGGAATTTGCATAGCTTCATATCAACACGAATCCATTTGAATATGTTGATCAAATTTAGTCTATTCACTTATAAATATTAATTATTAACTCTCTCCCTGCTGGATTAGGCACAAGCACAGATCTTTAGGGCATCTCTGGTTGCTTCCAGCATGGAGAGGGTTAAAAAATCTTTCCTAGAAAGGGAAAAATTCATCTTAATTTCACATTATACTAATTTAATGGTTAATATAGTTTCACAAATGCAGTATAATCACAAATCATTGATAGTTTCTTGCCACTTTCATGACAAATGTTTCGATATCATCAATCAAACACTATCCAGTGTGAGGTAAACATCTCCAGGAATATATAACTCGTGAAATGAACATCATACATGTACTTAATACCCAGGTTCCCTCATGCAAACAACGTCATTGGTGCAACATCTTCCCATTGAAGCAATGACAGTTGGCTAACATAATAACCCTGATTACCCCCTCTCACCGTTTTCATTGCAGGACTTATGGGACGATTCTGTTTGACATGGACTAGCATTGTTTGATGTCTGGAGATTAGATAAACATATATAACATCTCCTGAATCACCCTGTTGGTGAATAGACATTGTTGAAGCTGTCATATCTAGATGTCGCAGAGCAAACTCTACAGTCATGTTGATGACAATTTCATTACCACAAGCAAATTTGCGATGTGTGTGTGCGTGGACCCATAACTTTTGTATACACAGAGAGCCTGTGCAAATTTTATGGTGAAAATACTGGATGGTTCTTGGTGTTGTTCACCTACATGGAAACGTCAGTCAATTCAAAACAGATCTGTTGATTTTTCCTGCGATCATATGTTTGTCAAGGCTATTAACTGTGACTTCCTGGTGTTGATTCGGCTTGATAGTGAAACCATAAATCGCACTCATCTATGGAACAGTTGATGGCGATCTCCAAACACTGTTCACAAGATATTATGTACGAAGGAAATATTTACTCCCCTGATTTGACCAAGCCTTACAAATGACCGCTTTACTTGCCAGCTGCACACGTGTAAACAATGGAAGTTTGTTTTCGTAGCAGCTTACGATATGAAAACAAATATTCACAGGTTCATCAAGAGATTGGTGGAAAAATGAGAAAAGTTAACCACGTGTCGGTACACAGATCTGTGAAGACCTTATCTCAACTCTATCAATATTTGACTCCCTTCCTATGTTAAAAGAGTAAACGCATCAAACTTCAAATACAGGGAGGGTTGGCTCGGTTAAATATTTGAAGGGCGATATTAAGGCATTATTTATAAACATTCCCGACATCAAATATTTGCAGGGGTTTGGATCTTCATTACGTCGGGGTATAAATTGGTAGTAGAGAGTAAAGTTTTGTCACTGTGATCACTGTCGTCACATCTGCGACTAGTCACTGACTAGGAGGGTAGAGATACTGGTCTGGATATGCAAAGATGTGTATGTGCTGTAAGTGGACGGATTACTGCTGTATGTGTTATACTGGATTTACATGGGACTACACAGCGGTCATTAGCAACCCTGGAGCTGTTGTTTGGATATCCAGGATGTACGATGGTGTTGTTCCACAGGAAACTGGTGATGATCTGACTAGTGATCTGACAACTGGCCTGGATGCTGATCTGACACGAGCTGGCCTGATCTGAATGTTGCTCTGACTTGTGATCTGAATTCTGGCCTGAGTGTTGGTCTGACAAGATCTAATTGGTCTGACTTGAGATATAAGCCAAGTTCAGGCTGCACTACATTTCTTTACAAAATCCTATGTAGCAGTACAGTGCCCGATAACCCAAAACATAAGAATGGACTGCACACATGCACAAACCGATTTCCTGCTATTTTCATACTAAATCCTTCAGCCAGCCACTACTTTTACATAAGTAGCATTGAGAAATGTAGTGCAGCCTGAACACAGCCCTAGTGATCTGACTGCTGGTCTGAATATGTTGGTCTGATGTGGCCTAACTGTTGAACCAACTGGCAGAATCATCTGACTATTGGTGTTGCTTACTTGAAGGTCATGCTGCAGTCACTTTCCTTGTCTTGTCTAGTATGGTCTGCCATCAAATCAGTACCCAATACTATGTCATCTATTATGAAGACCTACATGATCAACAATCACAAGGCACTCAGACACACCTAGATGTCTGTCCACGCAGGGATCAGTGTCTGTGTCATGCATTGCTTCAGATTCGCCAGAAGTTCTGACCGTCTTATCTGTGTGGTGTATGGATGGCAGAGAGAAGGGTTTATCCAAAGTAAGGGGAGCACAGTCGGCTAAATGTTGCATCGGTGTAACTGAACAATATTGCAAAGATTTGTGCATACGTTGGTATCATTTTGTAGTGTCCATTTATCAATGTAAAATGCACTTTCTTGTAACTTATTAACATGGGATAATTAAATATGAGACTGTAGAAGATGACATGGGTATCAACATTCAGTATTATTCAATGTTACCGAGTATCCAGCCAATCAGAGCATGCCATACAAATATCATTGTCACACTTCTTCAGCGATGGAAACTTGCCTATAAAACTTACTAGACCGAATAGTGATACAAATAACAAATGTTTACAAAAAAACATGAATATCTACTAGCCCTTAGGATACCTTTAGCATTGGGAGAAATGGCCCAGGTTAGCGGGCTAGTGTTAATTTCCATCTCTGCTTCTTATGTCATCCACTGAGTGTATGACCACTGCCATCAGCTGGATGACAGTTGGTTTGTACACCCAACAGTTGTTATTTTCTGATGTACTTATTCCCCAACACTTGATAGTTAGCAGAAATGTCATGTTTTGTATGAATAAATTGAAGCTAGCTCTAGTTATCTTGCCTTTGGAATATCTATCTACTAGATCAAATCCCCCCAAGGTGGAACTACAAAAGGGATTTGGGCGATATAAAATTGATAAGTACTAGTATCACAGATGGATGTAGTTTGCATTTATTACAAATATTATTCTACACGCTCATTGAATTTAAGATTGTATGCCTTTAAAGATATTTTTACTTCTGTAAAAAATTAATGAGGATTGGTAATCAAAACTTTAGTGTATTTATATTCTGCTGCTGCTCATGTGTTATCTGCTGTAATGTAGTCATGTTTGGTTGTATAGGATTGGTGTAATGTTTTGGTTGCAGTGACAAGTTAACAGAACAGTTTGCGTGTCTGGAGACCCAGAGTGGCAAGGTGAAGCAGAAACCGAATGTCTGTGGTGAGCCAGGTGTATCTGGACCTGAGAACATCTCACGTAAGTCCAGCATTGTGTCATTTAGTTCTGTCTCATAGAAATAGAGAATAATGCGATAATCTATTTTGATAATACAATGCAATTCAATTTGTTTTGTTTTTAATTATTTTTAGTTATTATTTTAAATGTTTACGTATATATTTTATTTTATTTTATTTATTTACCTACTTACTTTTTAAATGTTTGTTGTTATATTGTATTGCACTGTATTGTATTTGTATTTATTTATTCATTCATTCATTTATTCATTCATTCATTCATACATTCATTTATTTATTTGTTCATTCATTTAAACATTCATTCATTTATTTATTTATTTATTTAATTGTCTTTTTTCATTATTTTCTTTTCTTTATTATTTTTTTCTTTTCGTTTCTTTTTGTAAAGTTTTCATTTAAAATCGAAATAATTAAATATAAATTGTAGGATTCATAGAAATGTGATTGTATCAATATAATTTTATCTTATTTTCTATCTATCAGGTAATGTGGATGATTTCGAAGGCAGCCAGGGCGTCCGACGACACTCGATCAGCGGCACAGCTGAGTTACGGACACTGAGACCCGCCATCAGAAAGAACCGTCTCCAAGCAGCTTCTCTTCATAGAATTCAAAATGATCCAGAGTTATCTTCCCATCCATCAGCATTTCCTCATCCCATTCTTAGCTCCCGCTCACAACCACTCCCCAGCATGTCGGCACAACCACTTCTACCTCCTACCTGGGTACCCACAAACCAACGATCGTCCAGTAATCCCATGAGCTTCTCCATGCCAGTGCTGTATACATCTCATGACCAATCCAGTCCCAACAACCTTCCAGTACACTCACCGCAGCAAAATCATACAGACCTTCCATCGCAACCTGAAAACACTTCTGCCGCAGAGAAAACGGTTTTGTCTTCCGGTAATGAGTCCGGATTTTCGTTTTCTGAGGACCGAGAACCTATCCAACATAGATTACCATTTTCGTCCTATTCTTCGACGTCTCATTTTACCTGTGGAATTCCCGCAAACAATCTTCCCAATCCTGGCGGTATTACCAGTCAGCCTTGTGCGTTCAATCTTAGGCCAGTGTTACAGCCAGTCAACCATTCTGAACAAGTGCAGATACTCTTGTCCAAGTTAGCAGAACAGGAAGTGGTCAATGATATGGTGAGAGTTCTAGAAAATATCTTTCAATTGGAGAAAAAAATATTGAATTCAAGTTATATTCTGTGAAATTCTTTATCCTATATGAAAAAAAATATATACATGATTGTGTGACTGTCCTCAAAAGGGAACCGTCTTTTTTTCGTTCATTTTAAAAATTATTTCCGCAAAGACTGATTTGATGAAATCCATTGTTTATCTGAGGGGAAAGATTTAATACTTTGGGTGTTTTTTATGTGATCCAGTTACAGTGTTGAAGCAGGGCCTGTATTCTCGAAACTTCATAATTCCTAAGAAGTTTGTAAGTACATGTACAGTGTCCCCTCGATATAAGGCTGGGTCATATGTGGATACCATTTTTCGTTTTTGTTCTTTACCTGTATTATGTCATGGACCCCAAATTCAGCATTATATCGAGGGGACACTGTACTAAGAATTTGCCAAACTTGTTTTCTTCTAATGTTAATTGATGAAGAAATCTTTTCTCACTAAGAAGTTCGCAAATTAAAAAGGTTTCGAGAATATGGCCCCAGGTCTGTAATGCCGTCACAGTGTTGAAGCAGGTCTGTGATCCAGTCACCATTTTGCTTTCAGCTGAGAGAGACACTGTTTCAAACAGAGTCTAACCTGAAGTACATGGAAGGGAGAGAAGCGCTGGTGAAGCTGGAATGTACAGAAAGTGTCTCAGGTACCGTACTGTTCATTTGTAGAATAATTGCAATGCTATGTCACGCTATAGTACTCCATACATTGTATGGATAGGAGTTACATCTATTATCTGTACAAATATTGGCACATACAGCATAAAGATTAATATGGAGTATTGCAACCTAGCAGGCAATTTCGGTAGTGTCATTACCATGAAGATTTATGGCAATGTAAATACATGTGGTGTCATGGTCATTGCCATATGAAAAATGCATGGCAATCTAGCTAGTGTTATTTCCAAGTGGATGAGTTGGGGAATTCTAGGTAGTGTCATTGCCAGCATTAATTGATTGCGAATCTAGGTACCGTCACAAATGGGTGAAAGATTCCCGCAGCGACGTTGAACTCCATAATCACTCACTCGCCCAATCTAGGTAGTGTTATTGTCATATTAAGGTGGAGATTTTATGGCAATTTAGGTAGTGTTATTGTCATATTAAGGTGCAGTTTCTATGGCAATCTAGGTAGTGTTATTGCCAGGTTGGAATTAATCAATCCAGGTATAGTGTCCAGATTATCGATTTTCAGCAGTGATTGAAACTTATTTTAAATGTTACTAGCCCGAATAGTGATACAAATAACAAAAGACACAAATTTCTACTAGTCTTTAGGATACCTTTAGCATTGGAAGAAATGGCCCGGGCTAGCGGACTAGTGTTAAATTTTGATCGCTGGTTAGTTTTAATTTTGATCGTTGTACAGAAATAAGAATTTAGGGCAATCTAGGTAGTGCCATTGCCCAGTAAAACATTTATGGCAATCTAGATAGTGGCATTGCCTGGTATACAATTTATGACAATCAAGGTCGTCACTGCCTGAGTAGAACATTTATGGCAATCTAAATACTGTAGTGTCATTGCTAAGGTAGAACATTTATGGCAATCTATATAGTTGCATTGCCTGGTAGTGTCATTGCCTACTTGTCGTTGACAAGTGGAGAACTTAAGTTAATAGTACAGCAGCCAAACCCAGAAAAGGGCCTATTTAAGGAGTTAGTTCACCCCAAAAGCTAGAAAATATCTAATG
>JAUTBQ010195750.1:0-10064 GCA_032361185.1 Lepetodrilus ovalis | reverse complement strand
CTGTATTATTCTGAGGGTCACACTGTATTATTCCGAGAGTCCCACTGTATTATTCTGAGGGTCACACTGTATTATTCTGAGGGTCACACTGTATTATTCCGAGAGTCCCACTGTATTATTCTGAGGGTCACACTGTATTATTCCGAGAGTCCCACTGTATTATTCCGAGAGTCACACTGTATTATTCTGAGGGTCACACTGTATTATTCTGAGGGTCACACTGTATTATTCTGAGGGTCACACTATTATTCTGAGGGTCACACTATTATTATGAGGGTCACACTGTATTATTCTGAGGGTCACACTGTATTATTCCTATTTCCAGGACGCCCTGCTGGAGCGGTTTCCTTCCCGATCGACTTCTTTGAACACTGCCAGCAAACCAACGACATTGAGGTAGGACACGCAACACATCTATACTGAAGCTGGGTTCTCCCTCTCACTGCTGGGTTAGGCCCAGTCACTGCTGTACTTGGCATCTCTTAACTGCCTACAGCATTAGTTGTGTTAGTTGGATTATGGAGCAGAAGGTTCTGAGTTTTCACTCCCAATTGGTGTTGCTTATCAAAGAGCTAATAATCTTTGATATTTACATATCCGACATTAGATAAAGTTTCTTCTTCTTCTTCTCCGACTCCAAGTTCTAGACATGGTGAACAAAATTATTTTAGGGCTGGCATATATTTTGTGTGTAAGTACTTTTATTAATGGTTGGTGTTTGTCCGTGGTTTCAGTTCTCCGGTAACGACGTGCTCCAGGTGTACAACGTACAGCAGGTAAAGCACCGCCTCAACACCCACGGCATGTACATCGCCAGCACCAAGGTAGGGCTTGTCACCACGTCCACCCTTTACAGGAGGTTAAATAATGATAATAACAATATTGGTTTTGTCATATTTTTTATTTCACAAGATAAGATTAATGAGGATTGGTAATCAAGCTGTAAACCTTATTTTTATTCTGTTCCTCGATATTAATATTAATATATGAATATTGATAATATTACCTTTCTTGTTTCATCGCAAATGGGAGAGATGTTAAACTCCATAATCTCTCACTCACTGCTCTTCCTCCTCCTCCTTATCACATCTGTGCTCCTCTATTTTATACAGCCTGGTGGCTTCACGCTGGAGGTGAGCAACACCAACAACACGACAGTGATGGTGGGCGTGCGGGTGCTGGTGGGCAGTCAGACGGTGGAGCGGGCGCCGTCGTACCTGGAGGTCTTCGGGCGTACCACCCAGGTCACCATCAACAGGGCGCGGTGGACTGACATCGCCTTCACACGAGAGGAGTCGCTGACCGCCGACAAGAAGTTCAGTCTCTTTGGTGAGAAACTGTTATAGCCATTTGATTTTAAAATAGCGATTCCTAGAAACATACGTAACAAGATGCCCCTATTGGTCTTGGCTAGCATGGTTACCCATTTGGTTCAAGTTGGTAGAGCGTTGGACTCACAATCCAACAATTTGGGTTTGATTTCCAGGATGAACTTTGGTCTTTGTTATACATTAAATGTGAGCCACTGTTTTGTGGAATGATCTCTTTCATCTGCAATTATAAAAAAATCTATGCATGCAGTACTCCAGCTGCGAGATAAAGCAATAATTAAATAAAATCGTGGCATTTAAAGCAACCCTGGGTCCTATTAAACTTGACTTCTATTACTATTATATATCGTCACGTCTGGGCGAAAGATTACACGCAGCAACATTCAGCAATAATTAAATATTTAAGAATTGACTGTCATTTTTATTACGTTCATCGAGGTAAGAACGTAAAATCCGATGTGCAAACTGTATGAAGCCGCGAAGCGGTTCATACAAAAGTTTGCACATCGGTTTTTACGTTCATACCTCGATGAACGTAATCAAAATTACAGTCAATTCTTATTAATTACTCAACAAAAGGATGGGGAACATGATGCATCAATGTTTTTACTCAACATTTTAGGAGCAGCGTATGAATATTTTAAACAATGACGTAACAATGCCACCTAACAAAATTTTGTTCATCGAAGTATGAATGCAATGATTTGGTGTGACGTGGACCAATCAGATTGTCGGATTGACAATAGATTTATTTATATAAATATAACCAGTATAATGACTTGTTCAACACAAGCCTGGCTCCTAATAACAGTATAACGAGACATGACCCGCGTAACTGTATGATCGTTCACGTGACACTGACCTGTTTCCGTTGCCGCAACAGTTGGAGCCAGCAGCGACCAGATGGGCGTGACGATGATCGACTCAGTCCGCGTGTACACCAAGACAAAGGAGGCGTTCAGCTGGCCGGAGGAGACGGACGAGTTCCCGGAGTCCACGGTGCCCAAAGTGACACCGTCTGTGGCCACGTCGGCGTCCAGCTCCGAGTCCGACTCTGTCCAGGCTGTTCCCATGCCTATGACCACCGCTGATAAGTACGTACAGAACCAACACAGCAGTATTCTACATTCTAGTCACAGCACTGTAGGAGTATTCTCCTACTTGATAGTTGCAGCAATCTATTTTCACGATGTTTGTCATTTCCAGATTGCTCAGTTCTGCCCTGGAGGTTCTTGAAGGAGCCTTTGCAGCTGGAAAACTGGAAGAAAAGGTACTTAATTTTGACGGGAAATATTTACAATAATTATTTTACGGGAAATATTTAAAATAATTATTTTTACGGGAAATATTAAAAATATTTGTGGGTAGGGGGTGGGGGAATCTTTAACATAATTGTGATGGTAGATCTTTAAAATAATTTTTATGGGAGATCTTTAAAATATTTTCTTTCGGAGGTCTTTAAGATAAGTTTACAGGAGATGTTTAAAATAATTTTTCGTGGAGATTGGAAGAATAAAAATATGGAAATAATAAGGTTGATAGTTACTAGGTTGTTATTAATTTAGCTTGAAATATCTGCATTTTTATATTGATCGGCTAAAAACCTTAAAACTAAAAGAATAATTTAATTTATTATTTCGTAATTATATTTTAGTTTGAATTTCATCATTTTATTGAAAACAAAACAATAAAAGTAAAATTTGATTTGTTATTTCATAATTATTTTTTAGGTCAAAATTTCATCATTAATTTTAAAGTAAACTGATGAGTCAGAAATGTAAAATAAATTTATTTATGTCAACTTTGATCGCCCAGAACCCGTCTCGAGACAAGGCCTTGACCTTGGCCACCAGTCTGCTGACACTGCCGACCCCACTGACAGTACAACAACACACCAAGTCCCTGCTGGCGTCACTCTTCTCCAACCTGCCTACCTACCACAACCACAAGGTTAGTACTCTAGTCTGTGCTTCCTGGGAGGGTCGGACTGTGACTGCTTCTTCATGTCATCAGTCGTCGACTATGGGTGAGATATTCCCACTGCGACGTAAAGCAATAATTCAATTCATGTCATCAAGTATGTGTGAAAGAATCCCACTGTGACGTAACACAATAACTCTCACACACTGCGCTTCATGAAACGGTCAAACTGTAGGCATGGCAATTTTCCACAGATTTGCGGAAATCTGCTGATATATTTGTCCAGCACTTGATCTATTTGCCCTGGGCGTAGCTTGAGGTCTGTAGACACCAGACTGGGCTTGTTTTCTCCTGAAATCAGAATTGTCTGTTACCATGCCTGTATACTACCCGGTATATACATATAAGCAATTGAATTATTAGAATCGCACGTGCACTTTACCTCGTGCTGTAGACTGGAGATCCCATATGCAGGATTGCCAGATATGCTCTACACAATTAATTAAGGGCCACTAGCCTTTGTGGACATATTAATTTAGCTTTGTATTATCTAACAACAAAGTATTTCCAAACAGCTTTCGGTACTCTTCAAGAACTTGCAGACATGTTAGAAGAATGGTACCAGGTTTCTCAAGTCAAGAGCTGAAATTTGATAGAAACATACCCCACAACGCATCTGCTGACCCTTTTTTAATGTGTTGAGTATACGTAAACAGCAAAACAAACATTTGTGTTTTGTGTGGTACAGGATCAGGCGCAGCTGGTGCACGTGATGCGGCGACTGTCCCACCGAGACTGCGTGGAAATGGATGTGGAGGCGTTCCAGAGACTGGTAGTCACCGCGCGTTCCGTCGCTGTATCTAGGCCGTCAAACCTCCTCAAGTTCGCCGAGAAGGGAGACGAAAAAGAACTCTGTAAGTGGAGAAATGTTTCAGTCACAAAACTTTAGCAGGCGTTCAGTGCTCTTTGGGATGGCTGGTAGCAGTCGTAGGCGATGTCGTGAGACTCGCAGCCATACGACATGAATATATATTCCCCTACTAGATCACAAGGTCTATAACATGACACTGGCCCCTTCTGGTTTTACAGCTATGGAGGTTCTGGACATCGAGGATGACGAGGAGAAACCAGAACTACCCTGTCTGCCGGTTCCGCTCAAGTCACATGACCTGGAGGTCAAGGACTACTGCCACTTCACCACCCAGCTGATCGAGGCGTTCTGGAAGCTGCACTCTGTCAAGCCCACCAATCCCATGCTGGCCCCCGTCTGTCTCCCAGGTCTGGGTCACGTGGATGCTACCGTTGGCGCCCTGGTGGAAATCGTCCACGCCTTCACCGTGTGTGACGCGGAGTCCGTGGGCCTGGCCACCAAGCACTACGTCAAGCTTCTACTGTCAACTGTGAGCAACACTTTACCTCTGCTTCCCTTTAACCTCCTCCGTCGTCGTCTATGGGTGCAATATCCCTGCCGCTGCGTAAAGCAATACTTCAATCAATCAAACCTTTAACCTCCCTCTGGTGGCGGTGACTGTAAAGGCAGCAGTGTTAAGCAATCAGTCAATGAATTAATCAATCGATCAATAATGGCGGGTGGTAGCGCAGTGTTAGAATGTTGGACTTCAGAGTCAAAGGTACCAAGTTCAAATTCGACCCCGGGGTCCTGGCTTTAATGTTCGCAGCAGTTACCTTTCTGACGCGATTTTGATAGGTTGCACTGTCTTTAGAGTGGCATCGTCGCAAATGGGTGAAAGATTCTCGCAGCTACGTTAAACTCCAAAATCACTCACTGTGGTGTGGCAATACAGATATCATCCTTGGTCTGTCAGTACCAATGTTTATTGCAACATTCAGAGCTATGGATGTTGCGGGTTTCATCTTGCACTAATCTGACAAGTCGCGATATTAGTGAAAGGTAAATTGGCTCTGTCGTCGCCTATCGGTGAGATATTCCCCCTGCGACATGAAGCAATACTTCAATCAAAAAAGAACTAAACCCCAATAAAAAATAATAAAATAAATAAAAATCATTCAATCAATCATCAATTAATTTATAACCAATTAAAAATGATATATAGAAAGAAAGAAATAAAAATGTTTTTATCAAGTTATTTATTGTTACTGCTATTAATGTTGGAATGTCTGTGTCTTAGGACCCTGTGGTGAGTTTTTCCTGCCGACAAGCTCTCCTTAGAGTCCTGAGGCCGCGACACCGGCGTCGACGAGTCTTCATTCCGTCTCCACCCAGATGTATCTCTCCAGGTGAGTGACATGACGACTGACGTAATGGGCGACATGTCAGGGAGATGTTCAATACCTGCGTTCGAGCTTTGACAAATCGCAGCCAGCATTTCGCCGATATTGAATGCGCTGCTTAGTTTGCCTTGATAGCTTCCTTGCCAATGTTTGCAAGGGTCCACAAGATTTCTTGGCTGTTTGTTGTTATTTAATGTACCATTGGCTAGAGTATGTAGATCATAAGATGAGACTTGTGTGACAGATAAGACAGGAACTTTGACAGAAAATTAACATTTGCCTGAATTAAGTCAAATGTGTCTTGTCTATGGCTTGTGACTGATACACATGTCTGGTGTGACACTAATCCATTCTGACGCGTTTCCAGTCAGATACTATTCAGATGTAAGACTTTTCCAGTCTGACATTAGACAGATCTGACACATTTCCACTCTGACACGTGTTTGGCGTGATTGTTGCAGGGGGGCCTGGCGCTGACGACGACGATGACGACGACACAAAGCCGGACAAGCCGGACACGCCGCCGCCAGTAGAGGCGCAGATCTCCAACCACGTGGAGCACCAGGACCAGGACCCTGAGGGCGACGACCAGTTTGACGTCGTGGTGAGTGGGGCCAAAACCTTGGCGACGGGTGGGGCGTTCTCACTCGGGTCTGTGGAGAGATCTAACTCAGGTCTGGGGAGTTCTCACTTGGGTCTGTGGAGTTCTCACTCAGGTCTGGCAAGTTCTCACTCGGATCTGTGTGTAGTTCTCACTCAGGTCTGGGGAGTTCTCACTCGGGTATGTGGAGATCTCACTCAGATCTGTAGGGAGATCTCACTCAGGTCTGTGGAGTTCTCACTCAGGTCTGGCAAGTTCTCACTCAGGTCTGGGGAGTTCTCACTCTGGTCTGGGGAGAGTTCTCACTCAGGTCTGTGGGGAGTTCTCACTCAGGTCTGGGGAGAGTTCTCACTCAGGTCTGTGGAGAGTTCTCACTCAGGTCTGTGGAGAGTTCTCACTCAGGTCTGTGGGGAGTTCTCACTCAGGTCTGGGGAGTTGTCACTCGGGTATGTGGAGAGTTCTCACTCAAGTCTGTGGAGAGTTCTCACTCAGGTCTGTGGGAAGTCCTGCTCAAATCGTTTCTTAATCTCGGGATGCAGTGTTAATAAATACAGGTTACATTTCTGACATGATCATGATATGAAATGCTGTCTGTATTGTTGCAGTGCAGTTATCCTATGTTTATTGGTGTCGGTCAGTGCATGTTGGCTTACTTCAACACTGTCGGTCAGTGCATGTTGGCTTACTTCAACACTCTGCGTAATATGAGTGGTATAATCTTGAATATGCCTTAGAGCCCCCTTCCCCTTCCTATTAAACCAAAGTAAAACGACACCACCCAAAAAAATAATATAATTAATTTAATAAATTCTAATTATAAGAAAATAAATAAATAAATGGAAAATCTTTTTCATTAAAATGTTTCAGGAAAGCAATGAACCAATGATCTTAGAACCAGGAGAGGGAAACCAGGCCAACCACCTGGCAGGCTTAGAGGCCCTGTATGCGTTCGATGGAAACTTTGAAATACCAGCCGATGCTGATGACGAAGCTATGGTGGAGCTGGCCATTGCTCTCAGCTTACAGGAGCAGGTAATACACAATAGTCAATGTATTGTCATTCTTTATGAAATAATTCTCATGATTTAAATTTTAATATTTTATGTTTTTCTTATATTTTTTAACACTGATATTTGTTTGGTTTACAGGGAGGTGGAGCAGGTGGCCTGAGTCTACAGAGTCTGGGTTTAGTCAGACAGGGACAGGTAGGTGTTCTATAACAGGGCCTCTTGTAAAGTCTTGTACAATCTAACTGTATTTTGCATGAATGGAAACTCACCTTTAAAACCTACTAGTCTGATTAATCATCCAAATAAAGATTTGTTTCTTCTTTTTTTGTTGTTGTTGCTAGTCTTAAGTTTAGGATACCTTTTCCATTAAGAAATTACTCAGTTAATGAGCAAGATTTATTTTCCAATAATGATATTTATAAATAAATATTTACCTGATTAATGAATTTCTACTTTTATAAGTGATATTATTTAGATGCTTCCTCTGAATTCATACATCATCGCAAATGGGTGAAAGATTCCCGCAGCAACGTTAAACTCCATAATCACTCACTTACTGAATTCAAACCTAGTCCTATTTTTTTATTTTGTCATGCTGACAAATTCATCACCGACATTTGGGTGCATGCAGTCGGTATTCACTACTTATAATATGAGTTGTGTTTCCTCTCCCAGAGTGCGTCATCGATAGAGGAAGGACCTCTCTCTGACACGACGGCCTCGGCACCTGGCAGTGACGACGAGGTCGGCAGTAACGCCGCCACAGAGGGGTCAACGCTACGGACGTCTCCGGCCGAGCAGCCTGGTAGCGCTGGCTCAGAGAGCGGAGGTAGTGCTGTGGACTCTGTGTCAGGTGAGTGATCTCATTGGCTGGATTTTCAATGGCTGGTTTCTCATTGGCTGAAGTCTCGATAGCTGATTTCTCATTGGCTTTAAATAATGGCTGGATTTTCAGTGTCTACAATCGTATTGCTTGCAATCTTATTGGCTAGAAAATTGTTGCCTGGAATTTTATTGGCTAGAATCTTGTTGGAATCATGTTTGCTACAACTTTGTGGGCTACAATCTCTTTTGCTGGAATCAGGTTTGAACATCACTGACTAGAGAACTTGTTGGCTTGATTCACATTGGTTTGAATCTTAAGACTCAAATATAATTGGCTGAAATCTTGTTGGCTTGATTAGACATGGCTGGAATATCATTAGCCGGAATCTCGTTAACTGATTTTCTCATTGGTTCTAGTTGGATTTTCCTTTGAAATCACAATTGTCAGTTGCCATAGGTTCTTGTATTTCTCCAGATGTTGTAAAATGTGTTTTATGGTTGCAGTGAGTGGACGCAGCAGTGCGTACGGTTACTCGGTGCCAGAAGGTGGTGCCACCGCCCGCAGCGAGACCAGCAGTCTGGGCGGACCCACAGGCTCCATGCACCACGAGGTCGACGCCATGGAAACAGACGCCGACTACGATGCCAGTTGCAGGTTCGTTGTTGCATATTGTGTTTTATTTTGGTCTGAATCAAGATTTAGTCTTGACAGAAGAAACCTGTAACGCCCATAGCAATAAATCAAGTTCCACAGTATGGACATGGCATCATTATCATCATCTCGGAAATCTAACTTTTGTGAACATTCGTGCCAAGTATCGGGGTAGGATTAGAATTTTCAGAAAAAAATTAAATAAACAAAATGAAATTTTAAAAAATCGTCACAAATGGGTGAAAAATTCCCACAGCGACTTTATACTCCATAATCACTCACTTATAAAAAAATAACAAGTTAGACTTTTGTTTAGGGTATACAAAAGTAAAAATATAATAATTTCTCATAAAAAGACAGCTTTAGGCCTAATAACTGTACTTGACCCACACCAGCAACAGGCCATCTAATAAAGTTGATGCTAGTAATCGCGGTAACTCTATCTACACAGCAGGCCAGCTAATAAAGTTGATGCTAGTAATCGCGGTATCTCTATCTACACAGCAGACTGTCATTCCTATGGTTAGCACTGCCTTCGCTACTTTTCACCTTTAAGAGTTTCACTGTTTTATCCATTACAGACTGCACAGCCTACGTCTCCAGCTGTTGGAGAGATTGCTACAGTACCTGCCCGAGATCCGTGACGTGGGCGGGGTCCGCGCCATCCCCTTCATGCAGGTGCTCCTCATGCTGACCTCTGACCTCGACAACGAGGAGGACAAGGACCGGGCCGCCCTGGACAACCTGCTGACCGCCGTCCTGAAGGAGCTCGACCTGTCTGGACAGGTAGGCGACATCTTGGTCTGTAGGCGATATCTAGGTCTGTAGGCGAGATCTGGGTCTTTAGGCAAGATCTGGGTCTGGAGGCGAGATCTGTGTATGTAGGCGAGATCTTGGTCTGTAGGCGAGATCTGGGTCTGTAGGCATGATCTGGGTCTGTAGGCGCTATCTGGGTATAGGCGAGATCTGGTTCTGTAGGTGAGATCTATTCCATTGTTTGAATTTAAACGGGTTACTGGGGTCAGTTAAGAATTTGCAGTGTTATAGGTATCTGTGGGACCCCCTGCAAATGTACAGATTTGGCCACTATTAATATTGGACCTATGGAGAAGTACCCTTCTTATTATCTTATAAAATTCTTTCATTTCCAAAACTCTTTTCTATTTACTTTCTATGTTCTTGCAGGGACTAGAGAACATTGAGACGCGGACACGCCATTTTGAAGTGAAGCTGATTCTTCTCCGACTTCTCAGTGTGCTGCTGTCTAGAACTAGAGCAGGGACCAAGCCATCCAGCGAGGTACAGCCAGCACTGTTAGCATTAGCCAGAGCCAGTAACAAGGCAGCAGGAGAGGTTTTTATTAAGGAATCTGGATATCCAGATAGATGACTTTAAATATAAACCTTCTATGACGTCATCCTATTGTTTGCCGAGGTTCTTCAGATCAAGTAATGCACTTTTCCAGGGGTATT
>JAUTBQ010195739.1:0-10067 GCA_032361185.1 Lepetodrilus ovalis | reverse complement strand
TCAAGTTGTCAATATTTCTTTTAATAAAGTGCGTCCAGGAGGACGCGTAGGAGAATATTTGTGCGTCCAAACTTGCAGTTTTGGCGTATCTGACGCAGGATTGCGCGTCAGGTAAAACCCTGTACATGTATGTCCTAATATATACAATTGTCAACCTGTTACCCTGTGCCCTCTCTATAACTGATTATAACTGATTATAGAGTATAGAGAGGGCACAGGATATCAGGTTGATACAATTGTATTCGTCTCTGGGCTTGTAGTATGTGCCGGGAGGGCTAGTCCTCTGGGTGGTGGATGGATCACTCCTCGATGTAGCCCGGGGGGTAGGGGATGTGGACGTTGGCGGGGCAGGACGGAGTCTGACAGCACTTGCCGAGTTTGGGAGCGAGCAGAGAGCACGACGAGGGTAGTTTCCACACCAGGCACCTGTCAGCGTACAGTGCGAATACCAGTCAGCGTATGCCAAGTGTAATAACGAGAACAATACTAATATGCGAACTCATTACATACGTCATCAATACCATGCCTATTGTAATACATAGGTATGGGTGAGATATTCCCGCAGCGATGTAAAGCATTAATTAATTCAATCAAACTAATGCGAACAATGCGACCTGTGCATGGTCGCATTTAGTTGCTGCGTATTAAAAAGTACATAAATTTCGGATCGAATCGACTGATGTACATTGTATTACAATAGGTATGGTATTGATGACGTATGTAATAGAATGTTCAAGTGATGTTCGTTAGTATAGAGTGAATATGTTACCTATACGCGACGAAGTATGTGGTAGAGGAATGTTTCTGAAAGTGTACACGAGAATAAATTTGAGATGATTGTCTAGTTCTAGTGCAGCGACGTTGTGTTGAAATGAATTAAAATATAAATTTTATCCTCTGTGTGTGTGTGTGTGTGTGTGTGTGTGTGTGTGTGTGTGTGTGTGTGTGTGTGCGTGCGTGTGTGTGTGTGTGTGTATGTGTGTGTGTGTGCGCGCGCGCGCACGTGTGTGTGTGTGTATGGCTTGACATATGGACATGGTTATACCAAGTATTGCTTTAGTGAGTTACCAGTATATATGTTTCTTCATATCGAAGCAGATAACCTTTCCTCCATATCGCAATGACTGTTCTTTGAAATAACATAGGCTTACTTATCTAATATCAACAAGTATAGCCGGAAATGATTACGGATACGTCGAAGCCGAGATCAGTATAAGCATGTTACGGCAGTCTACATTTACGATGTTTGCAGTTGAATCATCCTGTACGATCTTCATGACGTATACTTACAAGTCTCTACAAGTATATTTCCCCACTTTAGCGTCAATGCAGGTACACCTTTTGACACAACCATCTTTGAAAGTCTGCCCTTGTTGGAAGATCTTGCCCTTGTAGACACATCCACCCCCTGCCACAAACAGAGGCTATTATGTTAGTTCTCGCAACAACACACATCGGCCTGTGCCTGAGGAAGATGCTTTATTAGTATAAGAACTCGACAGAGTATGCCAGACAGGGTGACCAGGCTCGTTCTAGATCCAGATAGCATGAGAAATGACACGTGTGTACTGTAACCCATTCTCTCCCGACATCGGCATGACTTCATATCTTCCATCAGTAGCACAGACTGATGTGTTATCGCTGTCGGGAGAGCATGACTCTAACCATGCACATGATGCATTACTGTTTAGATAACTACTCACCAATTCCGGTGAAGGTCCCGGTTCCAGTTCCGGTTCCAGTTCCAGTTCCTGTTCCAGTTCCGGTTCCGGTTATTCCAGCTACAAAGAATAGCATATAATATATATATATATTAAAAAACCCAACTAATAACGATTTTAAATCTGAAAACATTAAAGGCATACAATCACGGTTGATAGACGTAGATAACGACCAAACGAATTTCAGTCTGAGACTATTTTCGTTTGATTTGTACACCCAAAAGTTGTTGTTTCCTGGTATACTAAAACCCCAACACTTAATATTTATAATAAATTTCATATTTTATAAAAAAATTCATATTTTATAAAAAATCATCTTGTCTAAATCATGTTCACTCCACGTTAGCGGGTAGCATGGAATTCCCCCCAGTGTGGATCAACGAAGGGGATTTTGGCGATATATAGAATTGATGATGACTATCACAAATGAATGTAATTTACATTTATTACTCATATATAGTGCTACATGCTCATAAAAATCTGTGATTGTATGCCTTTAAGACTATCAAATGAAATTTGCTTTCATCTGTTAAGTTAATCTTTAATCTGTTAGTTAATGATTTTGCTGATTACATGTACATGTACTTATAAAAGTGCAAAAATCACTGCTGACAATTTGGAGCATTTGCAGCACGCCACTCCTTGGTCTACTCAGACTCGTACCATGATCATTAGCCAATGCGTGAACCAAAGGTTAGATTGAAAAGATTATCTGTTCAGCACCCACAGGATTAATACCAAGAAAGCCAATTCTTCATTAAGCCAGTGTCATAAGCTATATGGTGTAGTGGACATGACATAAGCCATCCAGGAGTCACCACAGCCTATCCCGTTGAGGTGCAAGGGTAGGACTACAACCTGTCGTAAAGCTACGACTCGCTATACTCGGTTAGAAGCATTCTACGACCATTAGCCATGTGCTTTCAATGAGAACAAACACAGATCTTAGAAAAGAAAACTTCCCGTAGCGACATCAAGCCCCGAAAATAGGAAACGTTTTTATTTTTAGTACGATTTCATGCTTAAGTCAGTTTTGCTGATGAATCCTTTTACTAATTTTGAGCCTGAGCACGACATGTATTCGGAAAGTGCGGACAAGAATGAGGAGAACAGTAATGCTTGTGCCCCGTTCCAAGACGAACCAAATCCCGGAAAGTTTTCAATTGCTATTTGAACATCCATAGTGCTCTTGTCATTAATCTTTATTTATTTAGTATTTTTCCGTCTTATTATGAGCGAGCTTTGACATACCAATCCCAGGACTAACGTATCCTATGTCTAAAAGCCAGCAGGATATGAACACCTGTAAGATTTGTCGGTATACAAACAATCGTTGACCAATATAATACAATATAATACAATATGATACGCATACTATGGTGCCTCTTCTCGTTCATAGACACAGTCCAACTGTTTCACCCACAGAGATGTGAGGTTCCCGTATATTTACTGGCCTTCAGTATAGTCAATGAACTTCATTCATAGCAGGTACGGAAACCTTTGCATAGCATACTAATACCTTATGACCATTCAACTGACCCCGCGGTTTATTTTGTCTTGTGCTTCTATTCCGAATATTCAGTGTTGGATGTTTAAATAGCAGTTTTTGTTCTACTTGTTTGATCAGCACACTATAGCGAGGTTCTGTGTGAGCATAGAAGATTACTGCCAAGACCGTCTAGAGTACTCGCAATGCTGTCTATGGTAAAAACACCGAAACCTTCACTTTGTAATGTGTTTATGCGGCGAAAACATGTACGAAAATACACTGTTTGTCTGTCTGTATGCTTAGACATTATGTATGAATGTGTTTGTATATTTAACAATACTTTGTTCCAATCCATATGTGTATGATATCGTGATTGCACTGTTAAATCTATACAGTAAGCAGCAATATCTGAATACTCGATATATCCAGCTGCATATGCTAGTCGTAGGCTGTAACACTGTTAGTGTTTCCTTTTACAAACATATAACCTACCCAAGCATGGGCTTACGAGAATACTTTAGCCGTTCTGAATACTCCTATCTGGCGACTGCATTTGTTTGTAATTTGGTCCTATATAAGTAACTATATAGAGCAATAACTGTCTTATAAGTGTACACCTTGAATCATTCAACACCGCGTTTAATAAGGTCTAGCAGTTGGGTGGCTAAATGTCTGCAGTTTTTGTTCTCCCTGTTTGATCAGTACAACAATGTACACATAGCGTGGTTCTATGCGAGAATAGAAGATTACACTGCCAAGGTCGCCTAGAGCACTTGCAATGTGGTCTAGGGTAAAAACACCGAGAAACTTTAATCTTATTATGCATTCATGCGAACAAAACAAGTATGCCCAGGCATATGTTTGTATTTGCATACTAGTATTCCACAATACCATATGGGTGGTATCGTTATGCAATGGTTATAATATCTATACAAATACTAGTATAATAGTGAACAACTTTACCTATGTATAATTCATCTATTCCAATCACAGAGTGTATGATAATTCACTACCGGTATTACTACGGGTTCTCTTCAAGGCCGGATACTATGCAATCATGCAAACTACTACTGCATTCCCTATGTTGATTTCTATATAATTGACAAATATTTCTTGTAAATCTCAAAATTGTTTCTATATATTATATGCTATACAGAGCAGTGTATGTGAGTATACGAACAGTGGCAGGGGCAAATCATGACGTATAAGGATCGGGGCTGCGTGTGCTTGTTCTACCTGACAGACATACAAGTACCAACTACCTACTGATCAGACACCCTATACATCATCGAACAAACCTCTTCAAGTTCTTAGCCCAATTGGTCCCTGTGCAAATAATACTATCAATTTTGACTTATTTTGAGCTCTTTAAAGTTAAATCCTTATAGCTGGTCAGAGCTATATAATTAAGTCCTTAGAGGATCGGGTGCCAATTTCCTGAACGCTCCCAGAATTCCATAAGAAGACAATTAACCGGCGTCAGATGGTATGCATGTGTATATGAACGTATAATCGAGACGGTTTGATTGCCGCTGACAACATGTAATGTGTCTCAGACTTGTCACGCACCATGGTCTTCTGACGTTGTCAGTAGATTGTCTGCTGTTTACAAAGCAATAACCATTCGCCTGTTACGTGCCATGTGTTTAGGTAGCGCCAAGTATAGGTGGGCTTTTTTAAGTACTCGTATGCGAACACTTACACACATGCATTACATATATTGTGACAATAAATTAACTGAGGATTCTTTTTTTCCATGTAGTTTAATGTTATGAAGTTGAGATTTGATAGTTAAACTCAACAGGATATATATGATACATGGTTACGTATTGCTAGTAGACATGTATAAATGTTATTTTTATTCTCTGGGACACACCTGCTATTGTCATATAATCTATGACTGATGAAATCTTATAGTTTGATCCATACACCAAACATGAAAACATATCCTTTCCAGAACAAATACCACCAATATATTTTCAGATTTGATGACAGTTTTTACGTGACATCTATATACCTTAAGTGCTTTTAGCTACGGGGTACATTTTGTGTGATTATTTGTAATTCTATCAGATTGGACCGTGTGAGATGGTTCAGTGATCAGCTCTGGCTAGAACATGTACAGGTACACGGGTAATCATGCACACAGACAAAGCATAGACACCGTTGTTTACTAAACAGACTGCCGTCGTGTCCACAATACATTACAATGTTCGTGTTTACACTCGGTCGTCGCCTGGTATGCCGACTAAATGGAGTTAAAAGACTGGCCGAAACATTATCTGACAAACGGGCACGGCTTGTCATCAGCGTTTTAAAATTCTTTCGACACCCCCGTTGGCAGTCGATATGTCAATCAAGGGTCGATAGAAGGCGTGGCTGTAAGCAGGTTTCCCATTCCAGTATAGTAGTATAGCAATTGAGTTGGTGACCGATACGAAAGTTAGGAAACGACAGCTCTACCAGACGGCAGTTCTGCCTGGCCAAAGCTACAATGAGGACAGTCTACGTGTTATGCGCTTATTGTTGACGACCCACGGCCCGCCAAAGGAGGACGCATTTTATCAATATGGTGATTACAAATTTTCATTATTGCTTCAAGCATTCATCATATAATCCTGTAGTGGCTTCATTCGCGGGGTGTAGGAATGATAATTCATTCTGTCACCTACTGGATTGTCATTGAAATTTCCCCATTTACTTGTATATTGCCATATGCCTGTCCCTATGTATAGAAGTGTTACTTTATTAGTTTCCGCCTTCGGGGCAGTATATTGAAACATAACTGAAGCAAACACTCGCTCTTGTTCCCGCCACTCATATTGCACTCGCGTCAATTGTAGAGGACGACAGTGGAATCTGAATATGTGTTTTGTACATTTAACTGTCAACCTCTTCGGTCTTTGAAATCAAGGATCGTTAGAGGTTTTGTCAATATATGTAATGTTGAATACACGTGTGGAATTACATAGTGGAAGTGCCCTACAACGGTAAGTTGGACCTACCCACACCTTCTACAAAAACTCTTTGCCATTTTTTTAATGTGTGGTAGCTCTATTAATTTTAAATTGTTTTTGGCGTGACACGTATATATATGTATAAAATACGGAGCTGAAATTAATAATTGAATATTTGCGTATGGATATTAAATTAGCTTATTTGCCTGACCAGAATCAAAAGGTGTAGATCGCACGTTTTTTCCAGAGTGCCTTTGAGACCTTCTTATTTCAATGTTACAGCTAAATATCTGGTCAGAAAACACAATAATGGACATTTACTGATCGTACATACGAGATCATGTGTGACAATATGTGTGTGTTTTTCTTATTTCACTTTCTATCACACTAAATCATAATAATATTTTAAGCGACTATACGAATACGAATCTATAGAATACATACAAACGAATATTCGAAAAGTATTTTTACTATTCCTTTCAGCTCTACTAAATTAGGTTGTGAATCCACTTTGCACTAGCAGTTAAACGTTCATTAGATAATAAATCATGTTAAAGTGAAGCAGGTATCTATATGAATTTTAAGATAGATAACCTCATTGGAATCTTCAAAGGAAAGTGGATCTTACCAACCTGTTTGATCAGATGCATGTATTGCCATTAATCACTGCGTTGCTAACACGTGAAAGTAAATATTTTGCACACCAAGGATTGATATGTTGCTCATTAGTATATGTGTGCTATCATTTCATATTACTCAATTGTATTAACCAATCTCCTTCTGGCAATCTCTACGTCCATATCCATTAGGTCTTGTAAGCGTCATGTTGTAGTATTACATATTATAAAATGATATGAATAACTACAATATTTTTATTTTATATTTAGTTATGATTGTAAAAACACGTTTTGTAGATTATCCTATAAGCTACAAATGTACACACTTAGCTATAATAGTTTTTATATAAATGAAGAACATGTAGTTAATATCATAACTGTCAACAATATCCTAATGTGTCGCACGATCTTCATGAACTACACTATCTATTATTGTTATTGTTTTTTCTAGGGGTTGCCTAACGATTTAGCACACAAGCGTCGACATTCCGACGAGGATTTGTCATCTTTTACTGGAGAAATTCCGATAACAAAACCCCAAAACGACTTTCCAATTCATCTCCAAAGCAGCAACATCTTCAGAAGCAGCTGTAAGATGACCGTGTCCAATAACCTGTTCTACGCAGTGTTGAAGGCTCGCTTCCAAAAGACACGATTCCTGCTAGAGAGGGGACTCAGTGTCAACTGCCGCAACGACTTCGGCTACAACGTCCTTGTAGCGGCACTACACATCGAGGACGACAGGAAACGCGAGAAGATGTTTTCTTTACTGTTGAGAGAAGGTGCTGACCCTTCCAGACGAGATTACCATCATGGCAGGAACACACTGGCCTGGGCGTGTCTCCTAGGCAGGGAGAAGGAAGCTCTGCTGCTGCTTGACGACTACGGCGGCGATTTTGACCTTTTTGAAAAGGACTGCGATGGTCTCAGCTCCCTGCACCACGCCACGCACTCCAGGAGCATGGATACCATCAGGTGCTTGGTGAAGACGCTGCAGAAGTACAGACTCTCCGTGGACGTGCCGGACAACCAAGGAATGACGCCATATGTTCTCGCACGTAGACTTGGCTTCAAGGAAATTGCCGACTTCCTCAGGTTTGAGGGAAACGCATCTCCATCCACCTTCGACACGTTATGTTTCAAGTCTCCTCGAGAGTGGTCCCAGATAGGTCGGTTTGAGCGACAAATGGACGAACGGCAGCGAAAGAGAGAAGAGAGAAACCAAGCCAAAATTGAAGGACGGGTATATTTCAGACCCGGGTATGTCAATAAACCCAATGCTTCTGAATCAGTCACGAGCGTCATACCTGAGAATGAAGTTATCAATGATAAACTTTTCGAAAAGAGGAAGCTTGTTGAAGTGATCGACCACCAGCAGCCGCCGCGTGACACGGTGTCATTGCCTGCAGAAACGGCATCGTTGGAATCGACCCCGACAAAATTTCCGCCCAGACCGACATCAGACGAACTGGATGGCAGAAAACGACGCGGATCTGTCAGTGTTGGTATTTCCCTCCTGGATCTAAGCGGAAGTCAACGTGGTAAGATCGCGAACACCTTCCATCACAGTCAGCTGGACACGTCGAAAGCCTCGGAGTATTCCGATATGTTAGGGGGCATCAACACTCTCATGACCATCCTGTCTCAGGAACAGTCGTCATCTTTCAGGAAGTTTGCTATTCCGGAACCGCCACCGGTTGAGAAAGTCCCACAAAAGGTCAAATCAAAAGTTTCCACTTTAGCCATTTTGTTCGGCAAAGACAGTTCAAGGGGCAAAAGGTCTGGCCGGAAGGGTAAAACAGGGAAGGACATTGCTGATAAACGAAAGCGGAAGGTTATAGGTAAATCAAAGAATGCTTTACTTCCGGATATCCGGGTAAACAATCGTGTTTTATAGAACAAGTTATTATTGATGTGTACAAGGATATTAGTATGATTGTTTTGTGAATAATAATTTACAACAAACAGTTCAATTGTAAATGAATTCATTGAATAAGAACTGCTTTAAGAGCATGGGGTATTATACATGTATCATGTATATATATAAGACATTTTGAACAGAGTGTCATTTCCTTATATGAAAATTCAATTGACAGTGTTGGCCCTACATGGTAACGGGGCAGATATGAAATCAAGTTCATATAAATTATTATCTCTTGTGAAGAGTGATTTATCTCAATTTGTAAAACAAATCACACTTACTAGTTTTGTATAGGATATTGTCTCGATATACACAAACAATACTATTTTTATATCAATATGTATTATTCAATATCAGTATTACGAATGACTGAAGATCTATTGTTTGCCAACTATTCCTCGTATATATATACAGTATATTAACTCGTTGAGTTATAAACATTATATTTGCTCCGGCGTATACAGTCATTGTTGTCTTAATTATGTTTTGGAAGCCACGTGATCGGGTTCATATTCAGGTCTCGAATTCTTCGGTTTATATTCACCAGGAATCACCCATTCATCACCCCTCATAACGTGGTGAGCAAAGTATCCGGTGGCGCTGCTAATACCCGTGACCAGTCAGGCGAAACGATAATGGCTTTATCTGTGGATCACGTATAGACTTGTGACTGTCTGCACGGTTTCTTTACTGGAAATTGACGATCGATAAGAGTAGAATATATAGACAGTCGTATAATATTGCAGTACAAGAAAGCAATATTGCACTTGTATAATATATTGTATTCGCTTGCAGGCCATGACGATGAAGCTCGAAAATTATGTCGCTGATAATTCCCATTCCTTTTCAAAGACGTTGGTGGCAATTTTAAAATGTTATTAAAGTCTTTATTTAAAACATTCCTCTAAGAATTGTAATAAAGTGACCGAGAAGATTGCTTCCTACGTCTTTGACAAGGATTACCCCAGGCACACTGCATACCTAGTCCATGGGTAGGTGTAATAATCGTAATACTATTACATGTATATTTGTTTAAATAGAGCATAGTATCCGGCTATAGCCGGTCACTGGTGCTGTGCAGTCAATGGTATGGTAGCTTTAAAATGAAAGTCTTGAGAATTAATAGGAAGATGCTAGTAGCAAACTTAAGTGATTGTGATAAAGAGTTCCAAAGTTCTGGTGAAGCAGCATGGAAAGCACGATCTTCAAGTATGGTTGGGGCACTATGAGCTCTGATCGAAGGGACCGTAATGGTAGGTATGGATGGAGGTCTGTAAGGTACACTGTAGGGCCTGAACGGGTCCATTATTTCGGACCCGGGTACCCGGGGGCATGGACCCGACTCGGACTCGAGTACCCGAC
>JAUTBQ010195728.1:0-10067 GCA_032361185.1 Lepetodrilus ovalis | reverse complement strand
ACTACTACTACTACTACTACTACTACTACTACTACTACTACTAATAATAATAATAATAATAATAATAATAATAAATATAAGAATGATGACGATGATGGTGATCATAATAATAATAATATTAATAATAATAATAATAATAATAAAATAATAATAATAATAATAACAAATAATGATAATATTAATGACAATACTACTACTACTACTACTACTACTACTACTAATAATAATAATAATAATAATAATAATAATAATAATAATATAATAATAATAATAATAATAATAATTTAAAAAATAATAAAGCATAATATTCAATAATAAGAATATATCAAATTAAAACATAAAATTAACCTTACCTGCCAATTGTTCGTATCCAAACATAGACCTCCCACTTCCAACATTGGTACAATTCCATCGCATATTCCTGAACTGATAATGGCACTCTTTTATTCCAACTTTGGCGCCTTCTCCAATGGCCACTATGGCGTCTGGTCTACTTCTACATATCGCTCTCTGTTTGGGTGCCAAGCCAGGAATCTTGTTGCAGATTATGTTGGCACCCAGGGCCACCACAGACGACAGTGCTCTGGAAAAGGTTAAAACATCTGTTAGGCAACGCATGTACAGAATACACAATATCATAAACTTTAGAAGTCTTATATTAAGAGGATTTGCGTTGTATGTGAACTGCTGGTATGTCAAATGTTATGAGAATGAACACTATGTCCTTTTCTAATATGTTTTTGTATATATCGTCGGAGGGGGGCGGGGTTGGTGGGGGGATAGGGTGGGGGAGCATTTTCTTAGAGAAATTAGAAAATATATTTTAAAAAAATAAATTAATAACCTTATCACCTGCTATGTTGGTAGAATTTAACGTGACAATAGGAACACGAATAAAATAAAGACTTCGTAGTGAAAAGCGCATTATTACTGTGTTAAGCAGAATATTTTGATAATAGTGATATGACGAAAAATGTCCAAACGTATTGATCACATTTAGGTATAAGAAAAAGAAAACACACACTACATGTACAACCATATTTCAATGGTTTCATCAATTCACTGTAGAATCATGAAGATTTACACGTTTTCCCCTTGATGACAGTTCAGTTAATATGCTAGTCTATAGCCTACAGGTTGCCAATGTTAAGAAGAAAAGGCCCAGCTTGTTTCCATAGTCTAATGTCAAGCCAACAAAAAGCGACCATCAATTTATGTTTTTACATACACTGTCTTCACGTATCATTTTTCTCGGCGAAAGTTCATGACCGAATGAACCAAGGTATTTATTATTATTAGTAGTAGTTGTATTAGTATTGTTATTATTATTATTGTTATTATTATTACTGTTGTTGTTATTATTATTATTATTATTATTAACATTACCATCAATATTATTATTATTATTATTAGTAGTAGTAGTATAGTTAACATTATTATTATTATTATTATTATTTTAGTACTAATTAATTTGTTTTTAGATATATAGATATAGCAAACTATCATACAATATTACATAAAATGCTTCTTGTGTAGAACCAAACATATCGTGGATTTTTTAAATAATTAACATAACATTGACAAATCGGTATTGAGTTGGAATGTAGGAACGCACTGCTAATCTTTAAATATCACGCCACTATCTAAATCTTTAGGCCATTATTATAAATAAATGAAAATGCATTATAAACAACATTTAATGCTACAATGTATAATTGGATTGTGGAGTGAATATCGTATATAGTAAATAGTAAATGTATGTCTGTCTAAGTCTGTCTGACTGTCTGTCTGTTTGTTTGTCTGTCTGTCTGTTATATTCCAGCATTGACTGCATGGAACTGGTTAATGGGCACGACCACTCTCATTCAATATTCTGCGGAATTGCCAATCAATAAAATATTACTGAAATTATCCATACTGAAACTACTATCAGTGGTATTTACAAGACATTTCATATACCGCAATTTCAAATATTCATGGCACATCGTTCTACAATCAATAGCCCGATGGGGCATCGCGATGTATAATTAAATTACGACATAGGACAATAGTTGTTAACACTAACCACATGACAGATAACTAGTTAACGCTAACTACAGATGACATAACAGAAATCGTCATGCTTACGGCTAGAGAACGACTATAGTACATATCAGAAGGTCAATTGTTTAAAATAATTTCTTTATAAGGACGATGTTAAAACAAATTTAATATATAGTATTATAAAGATATGTGTTTTTAATATCTATTGTTCAAATATTAGTAGCTGACATTCATGGTAGTGGCTGAGATGTGCTATAGCGTTGTCGCATTGAATTAATGAATGAATACATTCAACTCTGTTCTCTTCATGTTTGTATCAAAATGTACTTTATATTGCCCTGTACTCTACAGGGCAAAATAAAGTACATTTTGATACAAACGCAGTATACAGTGCAAGTACATTGTAAGCCTGATGTTATTATTTTTACACGATAATTAGTAATATATTATGCATCCATGTCAATAGGCTGATAGATAGTTAGAACATGTGCAGTACATATCACAAGTTGTGAAGGTTCTCCACGAAAAATAGTGTAATAAATATATGCATTCTATTGAATATGCATACCCACAACCAAGCTCTTAACTTTTCAACGAAAAATAGTAATGTTAATGCACCCTTGTCAACATGCATATTTAATGCATTGCATACTATAAGTAACCTTTCCTTGTATTATTTCAGTTATGCTATATATTTCCACAACGTAGGGTAATACAGGTATGAATGAATTTGCACATATAATGCACATATGCACTGCATACTTGTAGTAAATTCTTAACATTTCAATAATGCACATTTCCTCGATATGTACTAACACTTGCATGCATCCTTATCAATGAATACATATCTATCATTATCAATTAATAATTATGCATAATAATCGTTATATGCACAGATATCGCACATGTGCATGTATAGGCTTAAGCACCGCTGGAAAATACATTCTTTAACATTTCCATGACACACGACTAATACCTACAGCCATATGTTTACGGCATTCCTTTCGGCCATGTTGTCATTTCACTAATAACCAGTAAACCGTAATGATTTACACCTATCATTGAGCTGAGAGTTTCCAGGGCCGAGGGGTGATACATCACCGTGGACGGCTACCACGGCGACACCAGCGGGCAACGACTAGCCGTTAATTTATTATTTCATATTCCACCAGATATCGCCCTATGATTCGTATAGAGCATACCGCTCTGTCACCTCAGATATCCCCCTCCACCCCCAACTTCCTTTCACTCCCACCCCCCGATAATGCTATTGGCATCCTACAGCGGTTACACGTCAACGGGATATATACCGTGATTATAACAGATACGGGGTCGAATCAGTTGATACAATTATTTGTCCGTTACCGTGTGTCAGTGATAATCATGAATACGAAATGATATCCAGTTCATTGACATCTTGAGAGCAGTGCATGAGAAATTATGAAAGCGTGGATTGTAAAGTTTATATACAATTCTAAAGAAACAGCGTTTGATGATGCATACATACTCTCTTTCTATTATAACAAAACATTTAATTTCTACTTAACCAACATTCAGTAGAAGCAACAACTGCTTCTTGTTAATCATGAACTGTTCAGAAGAGTAGCCAAAGAACCGCTCAGAAGAACATAACAACCGTTCGTTAGAACGTAAGATCTGTTCAGAAGAATATAAACGGAATCCTTCAGGATTTAAAAAATCGGCCAAACACTTAATGCTGAAATAAAAACATTGATTAAATTGTAATTTAATTAAATTCCTAATTTAATAAATATAATTTCCATCTAACACACTTTCAACACATCCACAGACATGATGTAGTTACACGTGGCCTGTTCAGAACATAAACGGATGAAAAATGCTTGAAAACTAAGATACATCCACGAATTAAAATAAGGTATGCACAATCCTTCTTCGACAGCATCAAAAGTAATCAAATGGTTGAAAACTGAGACATTAATCAAAATTATGTATACTTCCTCTTTCAACAAGATAAATATAAGTGATCAAAATGCTTGAAAACTAAGAAATTGACATTGCTTTAAAAAGTGCGTAATTTCTTTTTAGGCAGGATTAAAACTATGGATCACATACTTAAAACTAATTTATATGATGAATACATCCTTTTCCGAGAGAATCAAAAGAACGGATCAAACGCTAGAAAACTAAAACGGTTCAACGAATTCAAAGGGTGTATAGGATGGAATCTATTGATCATAAGATTTAAAACTAAGACACTAATTATAAATTATGCATGCTTCATTTTGCGGTATGATCGAAATAGTAGATCCAATGCTAAAATCTAAGATAATAATTTTAAATGATCCCTGATCTCCCTTTTTTTTACGACAGGATGAAAATAAATGGATCCAATACTTGTAAGCTAAAAATAAAAGACATGTATATTTACTCCAATTAAAAATCATGTATATAACTTCTGTTTTCTATACTCACAAGAAGTTGCCATAGACACAGTAGGATAAATATATCAAGCCAAGCATAAACTTAGTGTGACGAGTGAAGCCCATTCTTTTTCCCTGTCATTATCCGTGGTAGTATGGTGACGATCTGATACAGAACACGAAGACAAGTTAACGGGTACTAGTATCCGACATTGCCACCGCGACGTGGCTCGTTGTGATGTGATGAGTTGAAGTGTGGGATCAACCACGATCGACCACTTTCCTCAACAGCTGCTCATATTATTGGGCCATTGCTTAACCGTACTGTTTTCCCTTCTGTACTGTCGTCTAAATCTGATTGGATGAATATGGTGTTCTCGCCCTAAGGCCACGCCCCTCTGTCTTTATGTCTCTTTCTCTCTGCTTCGTTGATTGCAGAAATCCGCATGTCATCGGCGAAAGTCTTTCAATGGAAAGTGTTAAAAAAATAAGCGATATGATTCTGATTACTGTACAGACTCTTAAAACCTTTAAAAAGAGACTGAATTGAATTAATAATGCGACGAGGTATTTGACACACACATACTACCTTTTGGAGTACAGAATCCTTAGTATGAATGGTCGCCGTACTCGCGATAGATATATACGTATACGTCAGTTACAATATAATGCGATTGTCATGATGGAATCCAAAACATGCAATGCTCCTACGCAAATACCTAAGTTACTACTACTACTAAGTCTTCTTTAAAGTCACCACGCCTTCACGTGCGTTTCCCATTGTGAAGATCCCGTCGTGCTTCTCTTTCGCTTTCTCTCTTTCTCCCTTTTTCTATAAGCCGCATAGCGTGCCGTGTATCAAAGAAGACAATGCTGTATACCTAAAGTGACTAACGACACGAGGGTTACGTGTTATAGCCACTTTCACTTGACACTGTGTCTCGTGTCACGAGGTGATGAAGGTACAAGCCAAGAAGAAGTGTGGTCAATATAACGGTATACAGGCAACCCAGTGTATTTATTTCTGAGGCGCCAGTGTATTTATTGCTGAGGAGCCAGTGTAGGTATTTCTGAGGCGCCAGTGTATTTATTGTTGAGGCGCCGTGTATGTATTGCTGAGGCGCCATTTGAAGATCCTTCCATTTTCAATGAGGTACAGCTTTACTTCGAAAAGCCACCCAAATAAAGTTTATTTCTAAATTCATTATTAATATGAATTTGTGGATGTTAATAGCTGAGGCGCCATTTAAAGATATTTCCCTTTTCAGTGAGGTACAGTTTTACTTCGTAAAGCCACTGGAATAAAGATTATTTCTAAATTCCCTATTAATATGAATATGTGAATATTTACTAATGACTGAGGAACGATTTGAAGACCTGTTACCTTTCAGTAAGATACAGTTTTACTTCGTAAAGCCACCAGAAAAAAAACCCCATTTATTTCTAAATCCATTATGAATATGAATATGTGAATATTTACTAATGATTGAGGAACAATTTGAAGATATGTCCCCTTTCAGTAAGGTACAGTTTTCTTCGTAAAGCGACCGGAATAAAGTTTAGTTCTAAATACATTATTAATATGAATATATTAATGTTTAATCATGACTGAGGCGCCATTTGAAGATGTATTTTTTCGAATGATGTTTCGTTTTAACTTCGTGAAACAATCGGATTATGTTTTTACATCAGTTTTAAGTTCCTTATTTATATCGATATGTAAGTGTATCTTAGCGACTGAAGCACCATTTGAAGATGTTTCCCTTTTCCAGTGAGGTTTACATGTTGCTGTACGTCTTGATAGCATCAGAATAATTTCAGTTTTAAATTCCTTATTCAAATGAAAAAGTCAGTTTATACAACTGACTAACGCACCATTTGAAGATATTAGTAGAATTTTTTTTCAGTGAGGTAGAAAGGTTATGCTTTAATTCTTTATTTATATATGAATATGCGAGTGTATACAACTAATTGAGGCGCTATTTTGAAGAGTTTGCCTTTTCAGTGAGGTTTACATGTAGTTTTACGCCTTAAAAGCACCAGCATACATTTCAGTTCCGTTTTTCCTTATTTATATGAATAGGAGAGACTCGTTGTACACTATTGACAGAGGAACCATTTGAGTATATATATATATATCCTTTTCACTGAGATTTACGTATATGACGCAGAGGAATCGGAATAAAGTTTTGTCATTCGGGTATTTTTACGTCTTGAATCATTAGAATACATTTCAGTTTTACGTTCCTATAGCAATATATAACCGTATACTACTGACTGAGACGTTATTTAAGGTACTATAGTAGTATTCTTTTAAATAGAGCCATGTTTTTCTCAATTTATAAATTACACACACGACTACGGCCAGTTTCTTTTATATTTTTATATATTTTTTTTCCAGTGAGGTATACTTTTACTCCATCAAGCCACCGAAAAATGTGCATGCTACTTATTGAGGGTCACGTGAGTCACTCTTTGATGCATGAAGAGTGAGCAGGATAAATAATTCTACGTTTGCTTTATGAAGCCATCAACATAAATTACATTTTAAATCCATTAAATTATTATGATTATGCGAGTAGATAGTACTGACCGATGCACCATTTAGAGATGTATTCGTCTCAATAAAGTTTAATTTTACATCGTAAAAGCATAGGAATACAGTTCAGTTTTAACTTCAATATTTATGAGAATATATTATTGCTACGACTACATCTGTAATAAAATGGTAGAACTATTTAAAACTCCAATTCGTTCAGGAAATTGCGTTCATGGAATGAGTAACCATATCGAAGATGTCGGATCAACATTTTCCGAATATCTCAATGATTACTAAACATTCATGTTCAACGTCAATGAATCATTCTGTATTAGCATGCGTATTATCATATTTGCGATGAACATTTATATAAGAAAACATCAAACAACAATTCCTATTTTGTAAAGGTTATTGTGTAAACAAAAAAGGTAAACATATACTCTACAAAATAAATTAAAGACCGGAAGATATTCTACCAAATTTTGGAACGCGGCTTGAGGAATCTGGAACCATTCCTCTTCTAATATGTCTGCAAGATCTTGAAGAGCGTTTGGAAACTGTAGCCGTTTGGAAATTATGTGTTGTTTAAATCATATTAAGGCAAAATTACATGTCCAAAAAGCCTACTAGCCCCTAATTAATGTCGTTATTTTTCCTTTCTGGCATTGCCAGGACAAAATCCTACTGTCTTCCTCACACGAGGCTGCAACGTAATTTTATTTCAAAAGAGTGGTACTACTATTACTATCGTAACTATACATTAACGCTAATGTATCATCATGTATCTATATATAAAGACGCTCAGGACGGTGCAGGTTTTTGCCACATTGTGTTTACTCAAATGCGAACATCTCGAATGTATGCTGTAATTTTCGACGGAATTCAATGTGGTTGTAACTAATAGGTACATGTATATGCAATTGCCATTACCATTTTCAAAAAAAGCAATTTCGGAGCATGTAGAATATATGGTATAGGACAATAATTACCATACCAACATCATCATCATCATCATCATCATCATCATCATCATTCGTCATCATGGGATGTTGCATGTGGATATTCTGTATGGCAATAATGCCATATCACTAGATATATTACTACTAATAATAAGGTAAACATAAATATTGCGCCAAATTCACTCTCTGAGGCATGCTCAAAGCGCTACATTATTACCCCGGTCAATGGATCAGTGTACTCTCATTTTCCTTCACAACCCCTTGGGGAGTATCCAACCCATGTTGCTTTCAATGCGCTAGAAGGTTTATCATTCATATATAATGCAATCTATGGGTATGGGGATATTTGTTTATCGTAAACGTCATTTACGGACTGTTTGTTGAATATTTATGCATTTAGTTTTCATAATTCAATATATAATTATGTTGAGATAGAGGACTTTCTAGTAGTAGAAGTACTTCTACTACTACTGCTACTGTTACTACTACTGCTACCACTACAACTACTACTACAACTACTACTACTACTGCTGCTGCTGCTTCTACTACTACTACTACTACTACTGATGCTGCTGCTGCTGCTACTACTACCACTACTACTACTACTACGACTACGACTACTACTACCACGACCAAAAACAACAACATCAACACCAACACCACCATCACTACTACTACTACTACTACTACTACTACTACTACTACTACTACTACTACTACTACTGCTTCTACTATTACTAATACTACTAATACTAATACTACTAGTACATGTATTACTAAAGCACTGTTCCACGTCGCCGCAATATGCTGATAGTTGAACCTACTGGTAACGCTTACCGGTGTTAAGAATGATGAGTTATTTCCGCCAATGTCATAAAACAATATATAAATCGGTGGGGTTTTTCTGCACCTTAATTGCCTCGGGGGAATTTATTAAATATTTGTATTGGCATGTTTTAATTACCTACATAGTCATATGTACAAAATTGCACGTTCGCTTGCTTAATTTACCGTGTAGTATGCATATGACGTGATGTTCTTCTTTTTAAAAAAACGTGATTATAACATATGCATGAGTATAATTTTATTATAATGTATAACGTTCGTAATAAATATTATTAACTAAACTAAATGCATTAAGCTCCTATATTGTTATATTTGTTCTAGTTTTTGATAGTTAAATATTAGCCAAATATTTAAATCACAACATAGAGAGCATATTGTTTAATAATAACATCGTTCTTGCAGTCAAAATGTATTTTAAAACTTTCATATATTTCTCCTTTTTTTTTGGCCACTGTTAATTATATTAGCATTTGAGTTTCACGATCCCACTACCAGACCAAAATCTCTCTCTTGGCGATCTCTAATACATGGCGATTAGACATTAACGAGAGCGCTATATAGTCTCGTAATGGATATATGAGAGATTCGAGAAACGACACCCTGACAGATAATGTTTTGGAGTATAGTAATATTGTCACAGAACATGGCTCGGAGGCTATGAAACCTTTTTGAGTAAGATTACATGTTCCACTCTAATTTTGTATGGAGATTTGTGATCAAAAGTTTGAGTTGAGCATGAAATTCTACTCAAACAACGTTTCGTAAACCTGTGTGGTTTATTTGGGCCACTATTGTTGTTATGCCACTGTTGCAATAAGTATTATATACTATTTTTCATTGATAATTTAATTAAAAAGCCCTGCTCCATATTTTGGCGCCGCATTGTTGAGTCATTAAGCAGAAGTACTATATAGTCCAGCGGCTAAGTGTAAAAAAAAAAGGGCTGAATTGTGCACTTTGGGTTAAAAGCATGAATCTTCACCGCAGTAGCAAATAATATGGGTATGGGGGCCAACCGAAATGTTCCAATATGGCCGCCAAATCCAAGATGGCGGCCATATATTTGATTATTTTTGGATAGTAATCAACATTAGACATACAATTTTGTACAGAACACTTTAAAATAATGTACTAAGGCACTTTATCTTCCTTTTGATGTAATACAAATAATAATAAATTTGACAATTTCCAAGATGACCGTCAAATTCAAGACGATTCCCACCAATTCAATAAATACAGTACTTTCAGACATGTATGTCAATTATAAGCATTATTGTC